>JAUTDX010003180.1:0-36071 GCA_030844895.1 Ambrosia x helenae | reverse complement strand
CTCGTTCATAAAACAAGAAGCCGAGGCACTTAGCAAGCTTGCTTCCTTAAACTTTTCCCACACCAACAAGAAAGTGTTAGTTGAAGTGTTCAAATCCCCTTCTATACAGGAACTTGAGGTTCAAGATGTGATCACTAAGGTCGGATCAAGTTGGAAGACTCCTCTTATAACATTCTTGAAGAATGTCGAATTGCCTCAATGTCGTACTGAAGCTGAAAGGGTTCGGATCAAGTCCAAGCAATATGTGCTTCAAGATGACATCCTCTATAAAAGGGGATACCTGGCCCCATTGCTTCAATGTGTGGGTCCAGAACAAAGTCAGTACTTGATCAAGGAAATTCATGAAGGAATACGTAGAGCTTATTGTGGTCCCATGAACAGTGGTTGAAAAACTCATGAACCTTGGATACTTTTGGCCATCCATGCATCGTGATGCAAATGCGCAATTAAAGAAGCGTGAAGCTTATTAAATTCATGCTCCTATTCCAAAAAGCCCAAAACACGACATGGTTCCCATAAACTTAGCATGGCCGTTTCACAAGTGGGGGATGGACATCGCTGGTCCTTTCCCTCCAGCCAAAGGGGAAGTTAAGTTTCTACTCGTGGTCGTGGATTACTTCACAAAATGGCATGAGGTGAAACCTTTGGGAAAGATATCCGGAAAAAAAGATCATTGAATTTGTTTGGGAAAACATAATATATCGATTTGGACTTCCCGGGTTGTTGGTCACTGACAATGGCAAGCAATTCGCTGAGAAGCCTTTCAGCTCATGGTGCAAAGAGTACTGAATTACACAAGTGTTTAGTTTAGTGGCCTATCCCCAATCAAACGGACAAGTGGAAAGAATGAACCGAAGTATCATTGAAGGGATCAAGGCCAGGTTAGGCAGACGAGGTAAATGGGCTTGATGAGCTTCCTAGTGTCCTTTGGGCCATAAGGACAACAGAAAAACAAGCCATAGGAAGACCCCCTACAGCGTTGTCTTCGGTTCTGAAGCTGTAATTCCTGCCGAAATAGGAGTGACCACACCTTGAACATTTGGAACTTGGTAAAATTCACCCCATCGAATCTACACTTCTCATACTTTCACCATCGCATCCTTCACCTGAACAGTCTCAGTATCCTCAAACACAACGCCCGAAACATCATCACTCTTGATAAAGTCTAAAGCAGACATAACTACAGGAACAGCAAAATAAAAACATAAGTATCAAACAAGATAAGGATAATAAAGTGAAAATAAAAAAAAGGTATCATACCCTGACCACCCCTCATGGGAACCAGATCTTGATCCTGTTTATCCCAACAGATACTAATGTCGGACAAAACTAAAAAAGGTTTAGGGAAGGGGTGAAGCCTCGAAGGGCATTTCACAAAGCGCCAAAAGGGAAACTCTTGTCTAACTCAAACTCCGTTGGTTCCATCTCATTTTAGAACAGCGTCAGGACGCCTCCAAACTGGTTTAAATGGTACAATTGATTCTATCACACCCTCAAATTTCCACTGCGGGGTTATACCTGCGAGGCGCTTGACATACCAGGATCCCATAGCCATAAGTCATATGAACGAACTCTAAATGCCCAAACCATTTAGTTCTTTTCAAAAATCAAGTTTAGCGTTTACCAAAAGTTTAGTTAAGTTGCGGAAGCGTAAACCAAACATGGGCATTTTAAAACCATGCGCAAAAACAACGCACCAAGACCCAAATGCAGTGAAGTGTGCAGTGCTTTCTAATCGTGGCACCAGAAGCTAACTACCTGAAAAACATGTATATCATGGGTCAACAAACAATGTTGGTGAGTTCACAGTTTAAATAACGAGTGTAAAGTTGTCGAAAACCCAAATGTTAAAGTGTCAGTTTAAGCTTGTCAAGGGTAGCTAGTCCACTCATTGTAACTAACTAAACAGGTGATCATTGGGAACCTTCAGAAATGTGTTAACATACCTTAAACTTCCTTAGTACTAGTGTCTATCAACACTAGTAGGAAAGATGTGGTCAGAAGTTCATGCCCGTGACACAAGCACCTCAAGCATGAGGTTGCTGCACCAATCCAATAGCGCTATCAACTAATACTCTGTTCGCCCCCAGCGATTAACCCAATAATATGTAAGGACTTTAAGTGATAGAGTGTGTTTAGTCCAAGGAGTCAAAGCATCACAAACCCGAGATGTGAAAGTAGTCCCAAACCGGACTAGAAAACGTTTACCAAAGTTGTCTCAAACCCGAGACGCATGCTTTTGAGAAAAGTAGTGAAACTCACCTTAGGATGCAAGCAAATAATCCAAACTCCACAAATAGGATGTACTACCGACTCCCTATTACATGTGTCACTAAGTGAGTATATGTGCATAACCAATACACCATATAACCCGTTTGTCCAAGACGTTTAAAAGTTCAAAACTGTGTATGTGACACCTAATGATTCTACATGCACAAGTAAGCCCTATGAACCCGTTGGTGAAAATATTGATTATCATCAGTTTTACACTTCATATACATCTCATATAAGTGTCCATTCAAGTTCATGTCAAATACATACCATATAAGACTCCAAATAGTCACATAAATTTACACTACCAATCTGCGTTTTTAGGACAGATTGTGTGCTGTGAAAAACAATTTATTTAAAATACTTATGAAATGAATTAAACACCAAAATTTTACTGAATATTTTATGGAGTTCACTTGATAACCTTATTTTTGTTTGTCTCAAAACCATACATAAAAATTATGAAAATCGTACAACACAGCTATGTCCAGAAAATTTCCACAAAAGATCAGATTAGTAGAAAAATCCAAAATTTTGTATTCATCCAAACGAGATGAATCCAATTGGAAAAGCCTATTTTTTTCCAATGTTGACCTGCTGTCTAAATTTCATAATCTAACTCTTTGTAAAACTCAAGTTATAATCGTTTAAAGTTGACCCAATTTACTAATCGAAAATCTGATATGAGCTTTAATCAAATAAAATTTCAAAAACATATCAAACGACACCCAAATCAGATGATTTTGCCCATTCTAAAAAGCTAAGACCATGTGCAATACATTCATGCAAAGAACCGATCAAAACAAGTACTTGCAAGCCACGTAACAGACCCTACAATTCGACATTCAGATTCTGTCCAGATTTTAATAATACAATATTATCAACTATATCAAACCCTAGTTGCATATTATCAATCAATAACACCCAACAAACATCATACAACATTAATAAGACATAGACCTGATCAAAACTTGAAAGATACATCATAAATAACATCAACCATAAACCCTAGAAGTCTAAACATCATGAACATGCAATATCATGCAACACATCAAATAACAATCATAAGACTCCATGTTTTACATATTAATCTTTTAGAGAACAAAAGTTTTAATCTTTAGAAAACCATCTCAGACCTGGACAAACTTATTCATGGTGGTTTATGACATAATAAAGAATATTAAACAATAAAGGTTTGGTAATATACCTAAAGCTCTTCGTTCGGGTGGTAAAAACACAAGTAAAGCTCCAAAACTCGATCGTTTATGGTTATGGAATAGGTTATGGGTTAATATTTTCGTATGGTGGCTGCAAAGTTGATTAGGGTTGTTTTATAACAAAATTTGTATTTAAAACGTTCATAAAAATTATATCAGCGAAATGGGCCCTGGAACTCACTGTTGGGCTGCTACAGCAAAGCCCAAGTAGCTGCCTTCTTTGTGTCGCGCCTACTGCCCATGTGTAGTTATCACTGTTTTGTTTATTATTTTCTTAATTTTGTCATTACATGAGAATTCATAATATTGTTGGATTGTTGATGAGGCTGACTTGGTTATACACGCCAAGTCAGACTTTATTATTTTTATTATTTTTTTTGTTAACATTAATTAACTATATTATATATAATACTAATAATAATAATAACAATAATAATAAATCTATAAAATATTTTACCCAAATATTATATAACTAGTTTATGATTATCGGTCTAACTAGAGCCAGTTACGGACCCAACCGCGTTATACTCGCGTATAAAAATTAGTTTTGCTTAATTCTCAATAATTTTATGTAATAGTGTATACATACAATATAATAAATCTATAAAATATGTAACCCATATTTTATAAGTTATATATGATCCTCAGTCTATCAAGTGTCGGTTACGAGCTCAGTAACCCGTGTTTTCACTATTAACATGTAACACCACATAAGTTCATACATAAATTCACGTAAGCAGATAATTGCAAATAATATCAACCATTTTTTTTTGTTTTGTTGTTTCACCAATGTTCAGGGTTCAAGACTTGTGTATGTAGTTGTTCACTTATAACCGTGTATCGTATGACTCACTTAACTAACCCTAGTCAAGTAAAATGCTACGAATATATGTATAAGTTAACTAGAGTTTAGATAAAGTGTTAACCTGAAATTACGGGGTGTCACAGATTCAGAGATCCAAAAGAATTTCGTCTTCCACACACCAACTGTGGTAACGTGCGAGGAGATCAAACAAACATCGATTTGAGAAGTTTCAAAGGTGTACCAGTCTCCATTCTTAGCCAAACGGAAAAAATGGCGAAACATCAAGAGAGTAGGATCGTAACCAAGTGAACGATAGCGCATTTCAAAATGCAACACCCTCGCTAACCCATGAGGGTGCAACTGACCGAACGAAACACGATAATATTCTAACACATTCAAAACAAAAACTAAAAATGGATGACGAAGGTTGTAAAACTCAAAATGTCGGCAATATAAAAGCAATCAAACCATTCAGACACCGATCAATCAATTCATTAAGTCCGGGAGCAACATGGTAAAAGAAGGTCAATTTCCCATTCGAAGCGGAAAGCCTCAAAGAGAGGAGAAAACTAACTGCCATGTCCTTTTTAGCACCCATTACGCTTGGAGGGATGATCAGTTGAAAGAAAGAAAGAAAGAACTAACCAGATTGAAGCAGGGGAAACGAAACCCTAAGGAAGATGTGAAAATGATACGAAATTGCAGAAATTAAAAAGTGATTAAGTAAAAAGAGGAGTTATAATATTATATGTAACTTATGGACATAATGATGGTGAATATTAATAACCGTCCTGATAAGGCTGACACTTGTTACATCAGGGGTCACTTCAAAATTCAAATCCAGAGGTGTAACCGCCTGAAACCAAATAAAGCCTTTTAACACTTGAACCCTTTTAACATCTACAAGCTGTGTAATAAGTCAGAAGCTTTGAGCTATGCCAGAAACACCTCTGAATTGGGGGGCTGATGACTTGGGTAGTTTAGGATTAAATAACTCGATTACATTACACTAACTGGCTTGAAAGGTTGAAAGGAAAAAGGGTTCAAAAGATAACAAGTATTGTGCAGAAAGAACAAAAGCCATCACTTGTCTTGTCATCACCTTTCTAGGTTGACTCCTCCAGCTGTCCACACTCTGCACGTGGAGGAGCAACACCTTATTAACCGCAGATTTGAAGCCTTTATCGACTGAAATGGATAGTCCCTAAGTTGTTAAAAGGACCAAGAGTTTATCATTACCTAAAATAGAAGGTTCTCTTTCTATAAAAATCAGATCATTGAGATCTGATCATTCACACTTAAACAATCTCACACGTACACTAATCTATTCTCTTTGACTATCATACTTCACGTGCGATAGATTCTCCAAACCACATAACACTTCACTTGAAGTTATAAACAACAGTCTGACTTTGAGTTCACCTCAAATCAAAATCATAACAAATAAAACATTAAAACTCTTGAACCTCCTTCTACATTTAACAACGTAGAGGGACACCATGACCTGAGTTTGGTTAAATGACACCCTTCAACCCTTTTATCCCTTTTGAGACTCTGCACTAACGTCGGTTCGATATTTGTTGTAGCAACAATGACATTTCACTGTGCTAACCAACAATTAATATGCCGACTTAACGAAAAAGCCTAAGCTAACCCATAATGGTATATAAAATCTCAGTAAATGGTTAACTTTCACAAACTTTAGCATTACCCCCTCAAGCATGGTCTAGGATTACATTGAGTTATAACCTATATCATTTAATTCTCTTATGATTGATAATATTTATATAACCTCGAGTGACTCCTCTCCTTTCTCTTTATGCATGTAACACCCATCACCATTAATCTATATCTATACAGCTATCTATCTTAAACTTCAACTCTTTGAAACAAAAATTTAATTTAGCCCGATTTTAAAACACTTAAGGAAGTTTAGCGTCTTAAAATGCGGGTGAATGAACCCTTCCTTCTTTACTTAACATATGTATTAGAGTTTAGAGAGAACTACACAATTAGTCCCTGGGGTTTACCATAAGTTTCACCTTTGAGTATTAATGTTTAAAAGTTTCATGTTAAGGTGTTAAGTTTAGTTTTTGTAACATAATAGGGTATTAGCACTAACTGGGGTTAATATTTAACTGAGTTTACCCTCACGTGACAAATGGTAAACCACAAGGACCAAGGTGAAACTTAAGTGGGGCCCACCACCAACCTCAAATGTGAAACTAATGCTAAACCACAAGGACCAAAGGTGAAACTTAACAAAACGATCCAAACATCTTCAAATCGAACCCAATCTCAAATCTGGACCTACCCAAATCGTTCATGAACTTGCTTTAACATCATGATAAAAGTCCTAATTATTGAAGCTACTTTCGATTTTAATATTATAATGAACCCACCTGTCGAATTCATTGTATATACCACGAATTGAGAACTGAACAACTGTATGTATTTATGATAGTCGATCCATTATGTATAAAAACATTCCATTAAAACATTCAAATCGAGCTCCATTCGATGAATTAAAGGTTGACATGTCACGTCTTTAATCGGCCAATTTACCATCGATTCGAACAGGTTAGTTCGATTATTTTACATGGTTTTGATCAGAATTCAATGTAGATTAATAGCACTATGATTTCATTCGTGGTCGTGGTCTAATTTGATGTAAATCAAAGTGCGTTTGAGGATTTCGTGGGTTATTATAAAGAACCAGGTTCGATCTGATAACATCTTTTATAAAAACACCTTTCAACAATAAACCAAATGAACAAGTGGCTCAATTGGTTGATCCATTGGATGTTAGGATCGATCGGGCCATCAACCGGGTTCGACCCCCACTTCAAAAATCATTATTTTTGTATTTTTGATTTTTAGATTATTATGTTTTAATTATATAAATTCACTTAATCATTCAAACTAATGGGTGGTGGATCCTACTAAAGTTTCTAAATGTTAGAGACAACTACACAATTAGTCCTTGTGGTTTACCATTAGTTTCACCTTTGAGGTTTGGTGGTGGGCCCCACTTAAGTTACACTTTTAGTCCTTGTGGTTTACCATTTGTCACGTGAGTGTAAACTCAGTTAAATATTAACCCCCGTTTGATGGTAATACCCTATTATGTTACAAAAAACTAAACTTAACACCTTAACATGAAACTTTTAAACCTTAATACTCAAAGGTGAAACTAATGGTAAACAAGGGACTAATTGTGTAGTTCTCTCCAGAGGTTATAAAGATGGAACTCTCAAACATATTTTGTCCCACATTGCTTATCCTTATAAATGGAGCAAAGTAACTCAAAAAAGTTCCTTGGTGGCTTTGTTTGGCAACACCTATGCTTTTTTCACCTGTTTAGTTTTAAAAAAATTTCTTGTTTCATGGGCATATTATATTAATAATCAATAGGCTATTTCAAAGCGGACCTTAACCGAAAAATTTAGTTTTGGTTATGACTTATGGCTTATAACCAAATTAAGCTTGAAGGCCACGTAATTCTTTCGTAAATACTTTTGGGCTTGAATGCAAGACATGAGCTTAAGTCCGCCATAAGGCTTTTCACCACAGATTTGCAAAATGTCACCCGAAGAGAGAGGAATACGAATGAATTCCTCGAAACAAACAATATTGGCATGATGTTTTGAAAGCCAATCCATGCTTAATATGATATCGAAACTACCTAGTTGCATAGATGGAAGATCGATAGAGAATTCATGCTCATTAAGGTTGAGAATGCAGTTGTCGTTGATGGAGTCAATATCAATGGGTTTCCCATCCGCAACCTCGACGGTAAATGATTTCCTTAACTTAGTTTGAGCATTAGTAAGTAAAGGTTCAAATTCAAGAGACAACAAACTTTTATCGGCATCGGCATCGATAAGAATTGAAGCATATTGATCATTAACAAAAAACGCACCGTTAACGGCATCATTAGCAGCTTGAGCCTCATTGACAATGATATTAAAAGCTTGTCCATGTGTCACTTGATTTGCATTATTGAGTTGAAGGCATTGAGAAAGCATGTGGTTAGGATCACCATGATTGAAACATGCCCAACCATTGGCAATTGGTAGTGGGTTTTAAGCGGTTGGTTGGGGATTACCTTGAGGCCTGACCACAACACAACAAGTAGCTGCTAAATGTCCAAATTTCCACAAGTAGTGCACTGACGACATGGAAAGTTGGTAGGATAATGATACTTGCAAGTGTTGCATTGAGGATGAACTACTGTATACGCCTTCTTGGCAAGAGCTTTGAACCATAGGAGCTTGATTAACAGGGGTCACAACAACAAAGTTATGATTGTTGCTCTTATGTTTCTTGTGATTCGTAGAAGATGAACCCTTAGCCTCCTTTTTTGGCTCAGTGATGGATTTTTCATGAGTCTTTATACCACTTTTCCTCTTTATACCACTTTTCCAGGTCAAGGTATGATTCTTGACATGGTTATTATAAGCGTAGCAGCAAGACGAATAGCTTCATCAAGAGGTGCAGATTTACTTCCTAATAAATTATCCTGAATTTGAGTGGGAAGTCCACCTATATATTTCTCAATGGCTCATTTCAATGGCGTAACCATGTGGGCACAAACAAGCTAAGTTCATGAAAACGAGTAGTGTAGGCCAAACTTTCTCCACTGTCCAGTTTGAGATCCCATAATTCAGCTTCAAGCTTTTTAACATTATTTCTGGGTGGATAATCAATTTTTTGTCCTCATCCCAAGTTAAGGCCAAAGCAACATCATTACCCCGATTCCTCCTTTTATCGTTCCACTAGGTAAATGCCCTCGTTTGAAGAACACTAATGGATAATGAACCTAAAGATTCTTTGGGCACTCACTGTTAATGAACGTGCTTTCCATGCTTTCGAACCATTGAAGGAGACCAGTGACTCCCTCAACACCATGAACTTAGTGAGATTACAAGAATTGAAATGCTTAAAGGTGCACTGAGTAGGACCAACACCTCCATTGTTTGAGTTACTATTACTATTCTTGTTGAGTTGATTAACCAAACTTGAAAGAACGGTGACCATTTGTTAGGCAATCAAGCTCGCCATCCTATGGCTGGAGGTTTTGTTGCAGACAATATTACAGTGAGAAGAAATCTATAAGAAATAAACAAAGGGGATTATGAGCTTTTGGATCAAATATGAGAAATGTTAAGCATAAATAGAGTAACGTAAGATTATAAAATGGAGTATGTTTGAATGAAATACATATGATCACGAAGTTCAAGTTTATGAATGAAATAATCAAACAAAGAATGTGAAATTGTAACACAAAAGATTATAAGATTCAAAACTTATGATAAAAAAATAAAGATGATTGAAATAAGACATAGCATAAAGAATACATAAATAGTTAGAATGTTACCATTTAGTTATGAAACTCCAATGAAACTTTGACAATTCAAAGTAATTTTTTTCTCACAAGTTAGTTAGTTTGTTAATTAAGAAAAATTAAACTTAATAGCGCTCTAGGAAGACATGATTTAGCCTATAAGTGAACACTCATCCAAGAGTTCCTAGATAGGCAGACATGTCCCTCGGTTTATTGGAATTTATATAAATGCATTTGTTCGACAAAAACTCAGGATACAGGTGTTCACCTTTCCAGATTGCACGTGTTCCCTACACTATTGAATTCAACACTTTGAAGGAATTTGAAAATAAAAAGGACAAAGAAAGTAGCCACCAAGCCTAAGAGTAAACTCTTCACAAATGTTGATGCATAAGCTCCACAATGAATGATGATAAAGATTCTTGGAAGGAATAAAGTCAAAGGAAAGGAGGAAGAAGCAATTTAAGGAAGCTCAAAAGGTTAAGGAAATGGTAGGAAACAAATAGCAGGCAAGACATTAGATAACTCAAGTAAGGACACCTAAGTATAAACCTAATTCTCTATAGCCATGACTCTGATACCAATCTGCAACACCTCAATCGATGACAGAAAGATTAAGGTGCCACTTGTATGAGCATTCAATAGCTCATGGTACTAATAAAGGTGACATATTATTAAATGTCAGATTAAAAGTCACACAAAGAAAAGGAAAATACAAAAAGTCTCAAAATAAAACAAAAGATGAAATAAAGTTGATTTATTATCTAGGTCCAAGCCCTATATGAAGCATCAAGCATTACCTGAAACATGTGAAAAATAATCGTCATATAGAATGTCAATAAGCATACTTAGGGTTTATACATATAGTATAAGTTTGAAATGGAACAATTCATGTGTAAAAATAATATCAAGGCATTTATTTAAACACGTAAGTAAACAAACGGGACAAAATCAAACCTAAGGTTGACAAAGAGTCCCAAACATAAGTTAGGTCTAAAGATACATCTAACAATAACCATGGGCCTCCCCTCAAAAGGGTAAATCAACCAGGGTGGGTTGTCAATCGAATAACGTTATCCATCGTTATAGTCAACTTGTAAAGAGTTAGTGATTTTTTATATAGAATGTATGTATACTACATTTAAGTTCAAGCATAAAGCATAAAAGGTAAACCAGAACATGTATATGAATTGTAAATGAAAAAGTTTATGTGTATGTGTATGTTTGTATATGTGTATATGTGTACATGTTTTTATTCTAAAAGTGTATAAAGCAAAAATGGATAAGTGTACTCACTGTTTGCTTTGTAGAAACTAATCAAGCTTTGGTGAGTTGGAAGGCAAACATGAATCTCGAGGAATTCAACCTAAAGTATAGGTAATTAAAGTCTATAAGTTTATGAAACTTAAAACTCTAGGGTTTTCTAGGATTAAAAAGTGGGTTTTCTCGAACTAAATTGGGAAAATTTAGGGTTTGTAAATGTATCAACGTTTATGGGTTTGGGTTTTTAATTGGTCGTTATTTTGAAATCATAACTCTTGTAACCGGTATAAGATGATTAGGAGTATTTATACGAATCAGGTGTTTGATTGACCGGGTTCTTATATGAGGGATGGTGAAATCATAACTCTTGTAACCGGTATAAGATGATTAGGAGTGTTTATACGAATTCATTACAAGTTTGAATTGTATTAAAATGACCGGGATTGCAGCTAAAAGAAATGATTGTGGTGGGTTTGTGAATTCGGGTCAAACAATGTATCCAGAACATAAATCGGTAGGGAGAAAGGGTTTCTTAAAAGTTTCTAAATTGGCAAAACTATTCCCTCGGTTTTGATCTTATTTTTAAGACCTAATAAAACATGATTTCTTTATATATAAAATACCATTATTATATATATTTTCATAAAATATTTTAATAACATAATTTTTTATTTAAATTAAACATAGAATTTTATTTATAAATAGATGAAATATTGCAAAAATATTTGGGACATGTATTAGAATATGGTTTTGCCAATATAAAAATAGTCACATCATAACACATATTTATATAAATTAAATAGAAGGAAAATGAAAATGGATAATAAGGAATTTATGGAATAATTTGAATATAAATTACAATAAAATAAAAATACTAAAATGTGACATTTCTTGCTGTTACAGTAAGTTATGTTCGTCGTTGTTTGGAATTTTGTTGTTTTGTTGTTTGTGGAGTCGCCTCATCGGAACCGGTTTGTTTCTTTTTCTCCATTGACGGTGGCAATGCTTTCTGTTGCTTTTGACCGGAGACTATGTTTTTTAGGTCCTTATATCTTGGATTAATTGTTGTTTTTTTTCTGATGATTGATGATGGTTGTCACTTGCCGATGAGGGTTCTAGCATGAGGCTTTTGTGTTTTTCTGCTGATGGTTGGAGATGGTTCTGGGTTTCTTTTGGTGGTTGCCGATGAAGGTTCTAGCCTGAGACTTTTTCATTTTTTTTGTAAACCTGAGCCTTATTGGTTATGACGGTTGCCTTGCGGTGGGAGTGCAATGTCTCTTTGGTTTCATTTGACAATGGTTGATGGATGTTCCTTTTTGGATTATTGGCTGTTGATGCTTGTGACCAAGTTTCATCTGATTGTTGCCGATGAAGGTACTTACCTGATGCTTTTTATGGTTTTTTGTATATTTCAATCTGATTGTGGTTAATCTGCAGAGGGAATGTCATGTATCTTTGCTTCTGCTTGATGTGACCGATGAAGGTTTCAAACGGAGGTTGTTTGGTTGTGTTTTTTGGTTTGCACCGTAATTGTCGTAAGACTTGGTTTGTTGTTGGTGCAACCTAGGAAAGTAAGACTATTAACTCTTGGGTGTGAGCTTTGTTTATGACATGCAACCTTATTTTGGTTTGATATTGTGTTTTGTGAAGGGTATGATGACTTGTTGTACTTGGCATGCCAACTCAGGTAGTTTAAAATAAGTTTCCATCTGAAGCCATTACTCAGGGCCTTTAATTCTGTGATGTAATTCGATTTATTGACTTATGTTTATGTTAAAGTTAATTGCTTGATAGTTGTTTGTGGCAGGTGTTAATGTGTGATAATTGTTGCTGATTTTGTCTTTGGCTTTGTTTTTTGCGGGGTTTTTTTACATAACATGTATTTTCCTTGTGCTTACTTTTAGAGTGGTGATGATGGAATTTTTACATTTTAAACCTTATGTTTCGTTAGAAACTTTTTTTTCTTTTCTTTTGGAGCACTTTATTTTCATGTGCTTTAGCTTAATTGTGTTCATTGCAGTGTGTTTCCTTCATAATGTCTTCTACAAGTGAAAAACTGAATGTTTTCATGCGCCTCCTACAAATGTTGGAGGATATTGTTGCCAACGATCGTCGAATTACTCAAAAGATTAACGACTTAACCAAATGTGTGAGTACCTTACACAAAACGCAAGCGGAGTTACAAGTAGCAATTGACGCACTTAATGCACGTTATGAATCGGGCAAAGATGCTAAGGACTATGTTAGATTAGGGTATGTTGCTATGTTTAAAATAATTGGTTGTAAGTTTTGTTATATATGCATATATACAATCACTAAGGTCATTTAAAGTGATGTACTGTTATCGAATGTTTATTAATTCACTTACTATACATTAGCATAAAATTAGATCAAGATTCTACGGTATAAACTTGAGTTATTGTTTGTTCTGATGTAAATTCAGTTCTAAAATGAATCTATACCAAGTCGCCGCAATGCGCCGCGAACGGAAAAAAAAACTTGGTGCATACTTAAAACACATAAAAATATACATAGGCATTAGATGTTTATTCTTATCAAAATGGTACGGGTTCAAGTTTTACACAAAGTGAGCAATAAGTTGATTAAAGGATTAGATATTAGAGGGATGTATTCACTGTGTAAAATAAATAATTACATAATATATGTTGTCTTTTCTCTTATATAAATATTAATTAGCGTCATGTATTTCTCGAAAAGTGATTCAGTTGATGGGATTTTGTATGACACTTATCATATCACTGAGATTGATACTTAAATATTTCCTCTTAAAGCGTATTAATTTGACCCCATAAGTGGGCCCATCATCCAATAGCATGTTGCCACCTAGAGAATCTCCTAATTGTTTCAAATCAACTAGAAAGCGATTCTTTCAGATGTAGGATACCTATCCGGAATTTTCCGTAACTCAATCATTGATGATGGAATCATAAAAAAATTTTACCCTTTCAAACTCTATCTATATCTCACTAGAGGCTCCAAAAACAAAGAAAAGATGTGTACAAACCAGATATGCAACAATAAGAAGCAAAGGGATTGCATAGATGAACTAATAAATGGTTCATAGATAGGAGGTCCAACTAGGTATGCGGAACTTAATGGCTATAACTTAACTCCTGCCAAGAGTTATACGCATCCTTATCAAATTTTATTAAGATGAAGGAAGAGTTGGTTTACATTGTGGAAAAAGACATGTATGTATGATATTAGATATTGACAAGTTGTATAAGAGCTAATGATATATCTAATTTTCCCTACTAATTGAAAGTGAATGTAGATAGGGATTCCATAGAAGCCTTTTGGTGTCATTTTGTGACTACAGGTGAAGTCAATAAAAATCGAAGAATTCAAAGAGTGATCCAGGACAAAAAAAGTGGAAAAACTAAAGTTGTATGGATTCACAAATACTTTACCAAGTGAAACTTAAAAGAGATATCAAAGTCATTTTGGTGATTCAAGAATGTAATTACTTGAATTCAAAGTCTGGTTACTTCAACCGGATGAATCGTAGCAATGGAATAACTAAGTCATAATTCATTGGTTGAATGTATCATTACACATTCTTTTTGTACCAGGAACTTATCATGAATCCACTAATTTCTGCCGCTTCCATTATTGTTGTTGGATTGGCTGTAGGGCTTACGTCTATTAGATCAGGAGTTGGTTAAGGTACTATTGTGGCCTTTGGGCCAAGGTGAAGAAGGTATCGTGAGACAGCTTGAGGCGAAGGAAAAGTTACTAGGTACTTATTGCTTAGTCTAGCTTTTCTGGAAGTTTTAACAATTAATTGTAGGACATGGGTCATGATTTTATAAAATAATATTAATAAAAGTAATAGACACACACTCTATATACATTTGGGAAATTGTAGTACACAATCTGTGTATGAAAATTAAAAATAAATACAACAAATGTAAGTAAATTGATTCAAACCAAGTCTTCAACAAGGGTTAGAATTGCGTCTTTTTATACGAATCTTTGTTCACGTCTTCTTGTACGATCATTCTTGGCTGCAAGAATAAACAAACATAATGTTGACGGTTGTGGCTGGGGCACGTGTTCAACATGCTTTCCTTCAAAGAGATTTCGCGCCTCTCTTGAAGACAATGCGTTTGTCTCCCAATGTACAACAGCCGAAGCAGTCTGTACTGCTGGAGAAGGCCACGCGCCGAGGTTACACCGGGTAAAATTATAGTGTTAAAACTCGTGGAACAAATATAATGGAAATGTGGTGAAATCAAGTATAGAAAAACTTATCTCTACAAGTTCCCAACATTTGGGTCAAGTTTTTCTTCTTCTCAAAGAATTCTTATATGGATCCTCCTCTTTTATTTTTCTTGTATTTTTTCTCTCTAGTCTTTCAAATGAGGCACAAAGTTTTCTACGTATACAAGACCTAAGGATGAATGATAAGTCTAACTTAATTAGAGCCATAAAACTCTAATAAAGTGAAATAAAGAACTCTACTTAAGAGTCTTATTAATAATTTCACTAAAATCATTTAAATTCCATTCATCATATTATAAATTTTCATAATTTCTAACATTAATGGCTTGGTTGTAGCAATAGCACTTTTATTTGCTAATCCTTTTGTTTAAACACCCTTTTATAGTTTAGGGGGGGTTATACATAACCATATATACTAGCTTACACATATTAGCCATGCCCCCACAGTGACCACCCTTAGGCAAGTGAATTAGTTGTCCTATTAAACTTAGATCTTGGGATCTCCAATTAACTAAGGTAGGTTTCCTTCATATGCCTTTTTCTATGGGCTTTAGTCTCATTCCACAACTTGATCTCTCATCAACCCTTAGGTTGTTGGATCCATAAGATTATCTTTGACTTCGTCAAGTCACTAGTGATACTTTTGCAATTGAGATCAGTTACACTAACGTGTTATTGACTCGCAAGTCGTTCATGCCTTATTGTCAACTCGTAAGACTATAACTCATGATCTAAACTTTGATCTAGTTATAACGTCTTCTTTTTTAGACTAAAACAAAACTTATTTCAATATAAACATGTATTCATTATGCATATGGCCGGTATGCTCAATCATCAGGCATTAATATCAAACCGGTTGGCATCTGAGTCTAATCAATTAGATTGACTCCTTATCAAGTTGGCATATGAGTCTAATCAACCATATTAACTCCTTATGACCATTGTTTATTTTAGTTAACATCTGACTCTAAACAACCAGATGGCTTGTTACAACCATAACCTTTATTGCCAACTTTTAACTTCATATTATCAAATGCAAGTTACCCCCCACATTTAAGCGTTATTAGATTGAAACAATCCAACACAAGATAAACGTAAAAAAATGTGATCTTTTTATATGGATTGAGAGACATCTCAAACACCATTTCTACAAACCCATGGTTGTTCTTTAAATGGATCTCTCCCCCACATTACTTGTACTTTGATCAAGTTTAAGTAATATTACTCATGATCACTACTGGACACCTTGATTAGATAACAAATATCTACATCATTATGCCAATGAAGTCATTCGAGTAGATTGTTCACCTCATATTACACTTGTACACAAGGGGTTTTAAATCTAAACAAGGCAACATATGCCTTAGCGTGAGATGCCAACACTTACGGTTGTGTGAGTTCTCATCACTACACTTAGAAAACTGGCTACAATCATTATCAATGATCTAGTTAATCGGTTTTTCTCGAGTTATTCCATTAGACTGAATGAATTTATACTTTGTTATACACCAAATTTATTCTCATGCCATCTTATAATTTGAATGTTTAAAGTTAATTTAATCTCCACAGAGCATGTAAATTAACATGTACTAGTCTAGCATGCTTTAGACTACAATACTCTAGCATATGAACAAAAGATGCATCATTCTGATTCAGTGACGTGCCTTGTCGTTTTTTCTTTAAATCTATGTATATTTAGGACACTCTCCCAATTTTAAAGTCAAAACCTCTACATACTTCCAACAACTTGAAAGTGGTAGACATACCAACATGTCCTCCATTTCCAATCGTAAATCTTTTGGAACAAATCTTGCCCGATTCGTTACAGATTTGTATTAACATATATTTCTTCCATATGTTAAAATTCACACTTGTGAATTTCCATGATAGCTTCTAATGAGGTATGTCGACATGTAACATGCTTGTGTATTTCGTCTCAATACACTCACCACATGCTTTCATGATTCTCTCATGATGTGGTTAAACATTTGATGTCTCGTTTTTTACTTTTAGTCAATGCAACAACTTTTAAATTATTTATGTCCAATCCTTTCCATGTACTATCCGTTTATAACAATGTTCTTTAAACATTGTATATTTGACGTTATAATTATTTCTTAAAAAAACATTTCATACGTCACAAACCTTTGATTTATTTCTTTGTAAAAAAATTGCATGTGTTATCCGAAGCTATTGAACACAAAACAATTATATACATTCGAAACTAAAACATAAAGTGCAAAACACTTTTAAAAGTTTTAACGGATACTTAGACATCTATACATCAAATCTCATAGTGTTATCATCTTCAACACTTTTATCATCCAATCAAAATCGTCATAACGATATCGTCTCGTAACATGTCTTGAGAACTCTATGCAATTATAAGTAGAAGTTCCTCATTTGATCGTAAAATTCTAAACTTGAACAGTCACAAATCTGCTTATAACTACACTAAGTTGTTACAAAGGCTACAATTAAGTAGTGAAGCTTGAACAACTGATCTTGTTCACAACAACACCAAGTTGTTTTCCGTTGTACAGTGTCATCGAGAACACTACTTTGGTTCAACATATGCTACATCTAGCAAAAGTTACGAACCATTTGAATTATCAAAACTAAGCAAAACTTTGTTTTAAAAATCATTCTAAAACATTCCTTTAGTTTTGCAATATCAATATGGGTTTATGAAACCATATATCGGAACCCAAAATAGCAAACTTTTATACGGTTTTAGTTTAATACACATGTACTATAACGGTTTCTAACACACATGTTAGAAAAAAAAACATGTTATAACACGCACATTATAAAATTGGACATTTACATAAAATGTTTTGCAATGATATAATTCTTAAAAGAATCCATTTCTAGTGAACATACTAGAAAATAGAATGTTCACATAAAAACATGTTTTTTTTATCATTGTGGTTTACAAAATAAACCCGTTCTAACAAACATGTTAGAACTTAAATGATTCTAATGCGCACGATAGAGACATTTTTTTCATGAAACATTTCCAAATATTCCGTTTTATAAAATAAATCGTATCTAAACTCGTATCAGTGATAAAAGTTTTCTAGCATGCATGTTAAAAAACTAAAACGAGTTCTAATGCGCACGTTTAGAAGTATTAAAGTTCGATACGAAATATTTTAAACACACATGGTTCATAATATTAAACCACTTCTAACTTGCCTGTTAGAAAAAAAATGAACCGTTTCTAACACGCATGTTAGAAGACAAATGATTACAAAATCATTTTTAAACCGTTTTTAACACACTCGATAGTAATAAACGGTTACAAAAATCGTTATAAAGCCTATCAATAAATCAGTTCTAACACTTTCGTTAGAAGTAAACGATTACACAATCTTTATAAAACATAACAATTTATATAAAATAAACAAATTCTAACACGCTCGTTAGAAATAAATGATTACAAAAATCATTATAAGGTTGATTAGTTTATGAAAATAAACTATTTTCAACACCCATTATAAGAAACGTGACGTTTAGACAAACGTTTTAAACCAATATATATTATCTAATATAATCATTTCTAACGCACATGTTAGGAAATGAAACGTTTACAAAAAACGTATTGTTTGTAAAATAAACAAAATCCTACGCAAACGTTATGGAATTCAACATTTACAAAAAACGTATGGCTTACACCAATAAACCCAGTCTAACAGACATGTTAGAAAAAATCACGACTAAGATCGTTTTAAAACCAAAAGGTTGAATCAATAAACCGATTGTTTTGTATCGCGGTGTAGGATTTAATATTATACCAAAATCTCTATAAATCCAAACCCAACAAATTGTACTACATAAATATTTCCCCAAAAAAAAATATTTACAAGATTATACAAAAATCTATAAATATTTTAAACCATTTTGTGAACCCAAAATCCTCATAAATAAGGTTTTAAGATTGTAGCAACAATCTCACGAAATCTGTTTTAAGATTGTAGGACATGGGTCACGATTTTATAAAAATAATATTAATAAAAGTAATAGAGACACACTCTATATACATTTGGGAAATTATAGTACACAATCTGTGTATGAAAATTAAGAATAAATACAACAAATGTAAGTAAATTGATTCAAACCAAGTCTTTAACAAGGGTTTGAATTGCGTCTTCTTATACGAATCTTTGCTCACGTCTTCTTGTACGATCATTCTTGGCTGCAAGAATAAACAAACATAATGTTGACGGTTGTGGCTGGGGCACGTGTTCAACATGCTTTCCTTAAAACAGATTTCGCGCCTCTCTTGAAGACAATGCGTTTGTCTCCCAATGTACAACAACCGAAGCAGTCTGTACTGCCCCAGAAGGCCACGCGCCCGAGGTTACACGGGTAAAATTATAGTGTTAAAACTCGTGGAAAAAAATATACTGGAAATGTGGTAATAGAAAAACTTATCTCTATAAGTTCCTAACATATGGGTCAAGTTTTAATTCTTCTTAAAGAATTCTTGCATTTTCTTCTTCTCAAAGAATTCTTGTATGGATCCTCTTCTTTTATTTTTCTTGTATTTTTCTCTTTAATCTTTCAAATGAGGCACAAAGTCTTCTATGTATACAAGACCTAAGGATGAATGAAAAGTCTAACTTAATTAAAGACATAAAACTCTAATAAAGTGAAATAAAGAACTCTATTTAAGAGTGTTATTAATAATTTCACTAAAATCAATTAAATTCCATTCATCATATTCTAAATTTCCAACATTAATGACTTGGTTGTAGCAATAGCACTTTTATTTGATAATCCTTTTGTTTAATATTAGAAATATGATTTTTTTTTATTTTTTTTAATCTTTACATTTCATTGCCTTGTATTTTGCTTTTTTTTTTAATTATGAAAAGGTTTCATTTCTAAAATTACTTAGAGAAAATAACCGGAAGGAAGAGAGGCTTAAGAATTAGATGCAAATTTTATAATTACACAAACATTTATCAAAATTCTGTAATTACATCAATATATATTCCGAACATGAATAAGATGTTATTAAAAAAAAATACAAAAACGAAAAAAAAAAAAACAAGTACATTAAACTAAACCATGAGATAATTTCGCTTTCTTTTAACGTGCGCTGCATGTCGTTCGATCAATGTGTATAATGAGGCTCTTATGATTGTTAATATCAACGTCAAGCTATTGTTACCGTGTACAAGACTTCCCTTCTTCAAGTATCAAACATTTTTTAATTTGGTTTGCATCCACAAGAGCAATTCTGAAGTTCCTTTTTAAGGCTCTACAAAAGAATCATGTCATCCAAGGTTATTTCAGAGAATTATTTTTCATCTTTAATTAATGTTATATATATATAATAATACACATGTACATACATGCATACATGTGTTTGTGAACGTGCGGACAGACTAGGGGTCAGCCGACCCGTAGTTTTTCATTTTTATATGTAATATATATTACGTTTTTTAATTGACCATAGATTTTTAAATGCGACCAACAGGATTTATGAACTTACTTAGAGAAAAGATCAACATTTACATACTTATTAATTTGAAAAAATAATATGAAAAAAAAAGAGTATTATCGAATGTGAATAAGCATTTTAAGAGAGAAAGGACCTTTACAGACCTGAACGTGAGTTTGAAGGCCTTTTATGTGTTGTACTGCGAGATCCAACATGTCTGAATAGCTTGTTTGCTACAAAAACAAGTTTCACCAAAATAATCTCATAAATATATAAAAAAAATTTAACAATTTTAGGGTGTCACTATTTATTCCCTATTCACTTTTCTGAATATTTGTGAGTAGACAAACAAGAAAAAAATAGTATTATTTAAATGCATAGAGATAAAAATGGTGAGTGGAATGTTAGATATTTTCAAAAATTGATAAAGTTTAGAAACAAAATTAAATTTAACTAAATTATAGTAACGAGTATAAATGTTTTGAAAATACCTACATACAATATTAATTTTAGCCTAAACATCTATACATATAATAAAAGAAAGCCATTTTAATGACATGGCACTCAAAGAGGCATTCTTCTTATTGAGTGTGTCATGTGTCATCCCATGTGGCATTGAGATATTTTAGGAAAAAAATAATTTAAAAACAAAATTAGATTTTTTTCTCTTATGTTTCCTCTCATAATTTTTAAACGTTAATATCTTTTATATACAAGATTTTTTAAAGAAAAAAATTACACCAAATTAACGAGTGTTATATTATCTGTCCAACGAGTACCATAGTGCTATATAAAAAACGGAGAAAAAAAAAACGACTATTTTTTGTTGGGTTTTGTTAAAACAGGAAAAAAAAACACAAAGCGTTCAGGTAAATCATTAATCATGTATAGGTATGTCACTAATTATGTTCAAATCAGTAAATAGGAATTATATTTTCAACATGCGTTAGCATTGGAGTAATACATTGTTTTAGGTTAGATATTAATATTAGAGTCATACATTGTTTAAGGTTAGGCGTTAACATTGGAGATATATTTTTAATTGTTTTAGGTTAGCTGTTACCCGAAGCTTTCATGCATGTAACTGTAAAGCGCATCATTCTATTTCATACGTAAAAGTAATATGTCATATTAGATTTTTCAACCCCGGGACGTTCGGGGTATAATCTAGTATTTAATACAAGGAGAACTAAAAAAAGAAAAAGAAATAGAGATGAACCGAAGAGATCGTATGATACTTGCCTTATCCATATTTGGAACAAGATCTTGCAACTTCTTCAATTTCCCACTTATTCTTGTTCTTCTTTCCTACACAATTACGATTATAAAATTAGCGAATAAGTAGATGTGTATGAAAAATATATTTATATACAAATACAAATGCAGGATTGGCTTAAATAAAATTAACTTACTAAACATTTGAATAACTAGAGTAATATCTGAACTAGAGTAATTATTAATACCGTTTTAAATTAATAATTACTTTAATTCAAAAGCTACAAACAACTATAGTAATAAACTTACTCTAATTTAAAAAAAAAAATTTACTCCAATTATTCGTACATTTAGTACGATAAAACCAATTACATTGATCCTCCTTATGCATGAACGTAGGTATGCATGCTTGCACGCTCGTGTAAATGTATAAATGTTAAATTATAATACGCATATAAAGACATAAAAACACCTACAACGGGATAAATTAACAAGGTTAGTGATGAAAATATAAAACTAGACGCATCTAATGTTTTGGTTTTTATTTAACTGTTCGAATAAAAAGATAGTAAAAAGTTAGCGATGAAAATATAAACTAGACGCATCTATTGGTTGTACCTAAGAAAATTAATTCGTATATGTTTTTTATATTCATATATACTAGGTTTGTAAATGAGCTGAATGAATATAAATGGGGTACATCCGTGTTTATTTATTTAACTTTAATCGAACACGATTAGAAACAATCAAAAGTATTTTGTTGTTCATGTTCATTCGTTAAGAAAGTGACTATGCTCATTTCCGTTCGTTTAAAACCTAAATGAATAGTTCACAAATGTAAATGAACACAAAAGAATATATACAAACAAACAAATTTAAACAAACATAATTGAACGGGCAAAAACGAACACAAATGAAAGAAGTTGAGAGTGGTTGCCTTCGAAGTGATATTAGGGAGGGATTCATACATACTTGCAATAAATAGTTCTTTGATATAAATTAGTGACCCATGATGATAAGTTCCGCTAGAAAGCCTAGTTTTAATTATTATAAAGCTCAATTTACTTATCTATTTATTAAAATTTAAATGAAGAAACATATATAAACGAACATAAATAAATGAATAAAATGTTTGTTTATGTTCGTTCACAATGAACAAAAAATATTGTTTATGCCGCTCATTTATTAAATAAACGAATTTCCTGTCAAACAGTTCATGAACAGTTAATGAACGTTTGACTCGTTTACATGCCTATCTAATCCTACACAATTACATTATGCATGATTTAGTGTATTTTGGAAGATTATAAACTTACAATAGCTAAACATGAAATGACATAGGTAGACATGACTTACCCTTTCTGCAATGCTTCGAGGATGAGTAGCGCATCCACGCTTGGCGCGTATTTTGCAAGGGACCGAATCATGAGGAAGGTCCATCGTGGTTGCATCTAGACCGGATTCTGATAATCCAAAATTAAACTAAACCACATGCGATATTAAATCATCGATTAGTAAATATGTATAGTTACAATAGGTAATTACTAATTAATGAGGTAGAAAAACATTTAGGTACCTCAGACTCCATGATATTGAGGCCATTCATGTCATTCTTAGCTCTTTTGTTATGTGAGGAGGAAAACACAAGGGATTGGTAACATTGGTTTCTTCAGACATTTGAGAAAATGAGCTTGATCCTGCGAAACTGATTTGAGAACTCAATCTTGAAGCCCTTCCATCTATATAATTGCATTCATGCATGCATTCCCGTTAGAGTATGAATACAAAATAATAAAACACTTAATATAGTATGAATACAAATTAATAAAAATCGAATATTATTATTATTATAAAACTACGTTATCTTTTGGAAGAAAAAAGGTTCAATCTAGCCTAACCACCTTATCTTGTTCGATCGAACCATCTGCTTAAAGGAGGTGATTAAATTGGCTTAATCGGACCAATTATGTAGTTGGTTCCAACTCAACCTAATTCCTAGAAAGGTTAACATCTCATGTCACTCGCATCTTATTCCCCATCTCAAACCAAACACTAAAACGACAATGAAATTTAGGGATTAACTTCTCATTCACTATATTTACAGATTCATATGTTGCGAGTGGAAGAATAATAACACATAACTCCAAAAACACAACAAAATCTTATTGAATGGAATAGAGATGGAAATTGAGAATGCAGCAGATTTTTAAAAGTTAAAAAAATAGAGACAATATGATTTTTAGTCAAATAATTATAGAAATAAAGATTAGAAACCCATAACGTTATGAGTGGAAGAATAAGAAGACATAATTAAAGAACTAACAAAGTATTAGTCACTAATAGAGATAATCGGGAACCACATATAAGTAGGTTTGTAAACGAGCATAACGTTCAACAACCATTTATGACCTGTTCAGCGGAAAGTTAATTTACTTTCCTTTGTTTAATAAGTGAATGAACATATAAACAAGATATTTTGTTCGTATAATTAAATGAACGAGCACAAATAAAGGCCATCATTGTTCAATTGCGTTCGTGAATGTTCGATAATACATCCGTTTACGTCCTCTGTTCATGGTTGTTTGTTTCGTCAAGTTTATGTTAGGTCATTAGAAACTTAGACCTTTAAAAAGTTATTTGTTTCGTCAAGTTTATGTTTGGTCATTAGAAACTTAGACCTTTACAAAGTTATTTTGGGATTGTTTATGCTTATTATGTCTAACTTGCGCATTTCTTTTGGGATAATTACATTTATGACTATTATATCAAGTGCTTAATGTCTAATGTTTGGGTTTAATAATGTTGTTTTTTTGTTATGGTATATATGTTTGTTTGTATTCGTGAAAAAGCTCATACCTTAATGAATGAACATGAGCATGAATTTTTTTTGATATCTATTTGTGAACAAGTTCAATGTTAAATGAACAAACATGAACAATACTCTATTCAGTTTGAATCAATTTGTTTAGAACCCTGGTCATAGAACATTTTTAAAAGACGAAAACCTATTATACACAAATGCTCTCAATATAGTGCTAGCACCACTCTAGCAAGGTGCTAGCACTATAATTACGTACCAACTAGAGTAAACCTAGACAAGCTAATTTATTTATCTAAACCAACTGTTACGGTTAAATTAAAATTAACTACTGTTTATAATTTTTATGAAAATATAAACATTTAACTAACGAAGAATATTTACTAGCTTTATATATTTTTGTAGCAAAAAATTAACAAAAAAGAAATCGGCTGTGTGGCGAGCGTATGTTTGAGTGGGGAGATGGTGGGGTAGAACAGGAACATGTGTTTGGTCAGGTACGAAGAGTTATGATGATGATGATTGATGCACTGAATCTTTCTCCAATCCATCAACTTGCAAACTAAATAATTACAACTTGCAATGCAACTTGCACCTTGCAAACTGCTACAGATTAATTTTTAATACTTTATGTTTGGTGTTTAGCGTCAGTAAACTACTTTTAATACTAATAAATTATCATTCTTTACTCACATAAAAATTGCAACTATCAGAGCCGGTCCTGAGAATTTAAGTGCCTTGTACGAGTCAGAAAAAAAGGCCCTTATACCCTAACGGATTATGTAAACTAATTATTATTAAATAGGTGAAATTATATATATACACACACACAATTACACATACACAGAGTGACAGAACTAGAAGATTTAAACAAAAAGGTGAAAAACAATTTTTACACTCGATACCGTAAACCAGTTACCTTCTTTAGCAATCTGTATATCAACCAATAACTGTAATCTATACGTACTCATATATTCAAACTATGAAAATTATTTCATTTTCAACACTTCAAAAAACATATTGGCTTTAGTTGTTTTTGTTATCTATAACTAAAAAACGTTTTTATGTAATGAAACATGGTTACCTATTTTCATTTTTACACCACCACATTTATGCATGGTGTAAAATTTTAATACAACTTCGTTTTTAGTCAAACTTATATCGGAATAAAAGTTGCGTATTCAGTTTCGTTAATGAAATTGAAAAATAAAGGTGTAAAGACGTATCTATGACATTTATTATATAAGGGTGAAACGATAACTATTGTTCAAAACAACGTTAAAATCAAAGTTATGGTACAGATATGGTACCGGCATTCTAACGGGTAAAAAGTTTTATTTGTCTTATATATATTTTTTTTACTTTTTAAAAGACTTAAATCAATATTTAAAAATATTATTCATTATTTAAATATAAGTAGAAGTACCTTATAAAAAGTATATAGATTTTTTATCCCTTATTAAAGCTATTAAACATAAAGTGATCACTAAATAAATATATCAAACGTGAAAAAAAAACCCTCACGAGAGATTCAAATTGGGTTTCTGCAGAATAGAGATTTTAGAATATGTAAGATTTTTTATATACTAATCTATTATATACAAAGTTGATTAATAAAAAAAAAAGTCAAAGGTGAAAAAAGAACAAAAAAAAGAACAAGTGTGCCCAGGCCTCGAACTAGGGGTTCTTACTAGTAAGATTTGGGATGGGGCTTCCTTTAACCAACTGATCTAGCATATACTTTTCTATTCTATTTTGTGTCCACCTATATATACACAAATATATAAAAATATAAAATAAACATTTAGGGCCCTCGGTAAAAACGGCCTCGGCCGGAGTGCGGCTCGCCCACCCCTAGGGCCGGCCCTGGCAACTATTTTATTTTATTTTATTTATTTATTCTCCATTACTGTTTCCCGTGAAGTGTGATAACCCTAAAGCCTAATTA
This sequence comes from Ambrosia x helenae, assembly GCA_030844895.1. NCBI lineage: Eukaryota > Viridiplantae > Streptophyta > Magnoliopsida > Asterales > Asteraceae > Ambrosia > Ambrosia x helenae. The sequence goes on along the minus strand of JAUTDX010003180.1, from coordinate 9,490 downwards.
TTATTCTTATTATAGTTGAAGCAAATTTTGTAATAAATTTTTTGTTAATGCTTTTAAATAAAGAGAGCTACAATTAAATAATAATATATCAAGTTTAGTATTCAAATTTTAAGAAGAGCAAGTTAAAGATAGTGAAATAGTTATTTCTTTTTCCTGATGTATATAAGGCGCTAGCTATCTTATTTACAAATGAACAAGTATCTCTTTTTGTTCATGTACTTTTATAATTTTTGGTGTGAAGATGAACATGGAAAATTAGAATAAAATATATATTTGTTTCCGGTGAATATAATTATGATGCCTCATAAAAAAATATATATTAAGTTGAATAAAAAAACTAATAAAAAAGATAGAATTTGTATTCCTTTGTAATTTAATTATTTATGAATTTTATACAAATTATTATTGTTGGTAAAACATGTTTCTTCTATGTTTGAGAAAGCCAGTTTTCCTTATATAAATAAATAACTTTTTTTTATCCTTTTTTACTTTAAAGCTTTTGCCTATGTACCTCTTTCATTGATGATATATACATCATTACATTAGTTGGGCAACATTCGAATCTAATATAATGGCAAAACATATTACCAAAATGGTTTTTCTCAGATAATATAGTCTCGACAGAGAAGATGGTCGAAGAAAATAGTTGACACCACAAATCCACAATAAACTATTTACATTAACAAATAATGTATATCGTAACTTTGTTACATTAGAATCTAAGTTTCAAAGTTTGTTACATACAATAATTAACAGTTCGAGTACAGTTCACTACATTTTATGTACTTTGCCCTATTATTTATTCGTTATAGTAGTTGTGCATCCTCAAACAGAAAACCGCTTGAAAATGTAATAACGTAACCTTAATTGTCATTGTATGTGTTGATTGCCAAACTTATACAACACAATACGTTACCATTTGATATGAAATACTACCTACAATTAGTCGTAACAAGTTATTAAAGTATATTATTCGATTTTTTGTACTAACATAATTAATTTTCGATCTTAATTTGCATTTGGATGTTTCGCAGGTTAGGTTTCATTTTGCATGCAGTGATTGACACTAAATGGATTATGTTCGATTCATATTGTGGTAAATGTTTTTTGTGGTACATTTCTCATTTTTCTGTTAAAATAACTAAACTTTTTTTTTAATTTAATTTAGTTTTGCATCAAAATTACGTTTGAGTTTCGGAGGTGGTTATAGATGATGCATATGTTATGGATCAATGATGCAAATCATAGATTAACGAAGATGAGATGATAGTGTGATCCATAACAATAATAATATCTTCTATTAATAACATATATAACCTAAGGCCATGGGTGTACCTTAACACCAAGAGTGTTAATGATTATGTGGTATTTTAACATTCATTGTATACCGCTTCCTTTCTATGTTAAGGGCTTTAAAGTGGTCATAGGTTAACATGTTAACAAGAATCAAAAGAGAGAAATTAAGGGAGGAGGTAGAATTAATGGGTGTTAAACCATTTTCTTGAGGTAAAATAGTGTGAAAGGGAAAAAATAAAAGATTTAACATTTAGGTGGAGTTAAAATATACCCTATGGCCTAAATTAATCATAGATAATATAAACATTGACTCAAAAATTCAATTCAACTAAAAATAAAACGTCACGGTTACCGTAAATATATATTCCAAAAGCGAAACCATGGGCGTTGTTTTAAACCAATGGACAATATTTAATTAAGTCCCACTTGCCTCACATACATCGTATTATTGGTCCTTATTACCAACTTGTTCAATTTTGTTTAATTAATGTGAATCTTCCTAACACTTGTTAGCCTTCATAAAAACAGAAAATAATATATTTTATATCATACAGTTTTAAACATATATTTATACTAGTGGGAAACTCGTGCGTTGCTGCAGGATGATTAAGATAAATATATTTTTTTTGAACAATGCATAAGTGTAGCCGTGTTAGCCCACCAAGTTGTAGAAAAAGTGTAAAAATATACTATTTTCCTTCCATTGTCTTTGAATGCAAAACGATATATATGAAATTGTCTTTGAATGCAAAACGATGTATATGAAATTAATCCATTTCTCTTCATTCTTTAAACTTTGAAAAGAAACTATATTTTTTTAGATCCAACATTTAGAGTTTACCTACATTCATAGCAGTGTGCATTCAAACATTTCATTCAATATCATAAAAAATATACAAGTTGCTTTTGCAAATAAGGGGTAGTATTGAAATAATTTTCATGACATCTTATGTGTGAAGCAAGGAACTTTTCATATGTCATCTTAACTTTGGACAATTTGAACATTTTTGCTATGGCTCCTCCTTTATAATATAAGTATAGATTTATATTAAAATATATTTAATTGATTGTATTATAGTAAATAGATATATTTACTTTTAAAAGAGGCGCACATCTAAAAAAGTGCAAAAATTATGCCACCGCTTAATTCATTTTAATTTTATTGTTTTTAACTTTTTATGTGAATATAAACTGAAAAAAAGATTGTTATAAAGGGTTCTAGGAGAAAGTAATTCTATGTAACTTTAATCAACTTTTTTGTTAATAATGTTATTTGTTACATGAAATTGTCAAATTCTAATGGCTTATATGTAGGCTTTTGGTCGTTATCTCCATATTATGTTTGATTCAAATTATTTAATCTTCAACTTTCGCGACATCTTCAACATTGGATTGCAAGATATATGAGCAAAGCAATTAAGCATATTACAAATGCTTCAACAACAAATTTATGGAGGATCTAAATTTGAAGTAAGAGTAATGTATACTGATAGAACTAATGTGATATGAAGTAGTTGTATGATGTTGAATAAAAACTAATGTTTTAGCAAGGTGCGCTAGGGTTCATATTTTTCTCGAAGATGATTGATCATGTGGGCAAGTTTAAAGTTTAAATCTTACAATCATGCATTTGAAGCCGAGACAAAAATACTAATTTTGAGGAGCTGACCACTTTGTTTTACTGTTTTTAAGACCGGGTGTAGTGGGAAGTACTACACATAGCGCCCCCTCCTTCAAGTTTATTGGCTGCAAGGTGGCACACCAACCAAAGAAAAAGGGCGTTATTATCTTCACGCTCAACACTCATTTTTTGAATTTTAAAGCTAGATAGCGCCCCATAAAGCCCCCGCGTAACGGTGTTTGGGCGCTAAATTGGGATTTAAGGCCTAATAACGCCCCACTACACATGGTCTAAGTAACCAACATAATTAGGTAAAGCGTGGTTTGTGTTGGACAAGTGGCTTTTAAGAGGTTTTAAAAGAAAACCATCGGAAGCGAAGTTCGAAATTTAGACCTCGTGTACTTTTGTTTTGTGTTGTTGTGTCCTAGCATTGGCAATATGCAACACTCTTTGAGCTAGCTAGTGAGACTGCTATATGTCTTATATGACTTTAAGAACGACTATGCAACATTTTGATTTAGTTGTTTTATAATTTCTACTTATATGACTTCAAAATCCACAAACTGAATAAATCAAGTCATGCCACCTACCTCTAGTTGTTCCAACTATAGTTTTGGTCGTGTGATTTGATGAGTAGTCATTTCAATTTAGTGTAAAGTAGTTAATTAACTTTATCCTAATTAAGCACTTAACTATGATTGGACCTTTATTTAGTAACTGTTCAAACTCAATCATAGAGGCATTTCTAATCTAAACTATAACTTCTCAACTAGGATATGTTAAAATGTACATGTAACTAAATCTCCTTTTTTCATTTCATGATCTAACAAAGATCCTTTATTATTTCATTTCTAGAACTCTAGAATTTATTTTGTTCATATCCCTATATTTGATCGATGTTATAATATTGTACCCATATTGGTGTTTTGCAACAAGTTCTATCTTTTTCGATGAGAACGCATGTTCTTAAAAGTTTCATGGGTAAAATTTGCTTATCTAATTGGTTATGTTAACCTTATCTGAGTTTATTATCTATTATAGTTATTATTATTTGATTTAACATTCATCTTTAATTTTGTTTGTTAGGCATGCATGAACCATCTATAGTTTGAATGACGTTTATCTTACACCTATGTATACTACATGTTCATGTTCATGTATATATACAAATATACTTATATACTTAAGAGTTTGATTAATTATATCATCGACAAGAACTAAGGTTTACAATTTTCTAAGATGAACATAAAATAAACCTAGGAAGGTCACGTTAATTTTTTGTTCGTTAAAAGTTTTCAGCTTTTTTTTTTTTTTTTTTGGGAAATTGTGGTAATTTTCATATTATTAAAAGGCGATTAACAGTATTGGGGATCGAAGAATACAAGTTGAAAGCACTTACTAATATAATATTTGTAGGGTTTACATATATAGTAATATAGACTTTAATAGTAAGTATCATATCATATACATATATATTTCATAGTTTATGCATCTAGCCTGTGTTCATTGACAGAAACTTCTAGATCATAATATAAACTTAACAAACATACAACCAATTAAATTAAGGTTCTGAGAACGTACCTGTAGGAGTAGCAGACACAAGAGTATTAAGAAAACCGGCTGGAGAGCTACCGTGTCGAAACAATGGAGACGGCGACTGATTCGTGCCTTTCATGCTGCTAAATGCCGTTGCAAACTCGTTAAATCGAAATGATGTCGATTGTGGCAGCTCACTAGAGGATGATAGATGTGAGGATGTTGTATCTGGAGGTGAAAAAAATCTAGTAGGTGTTCTGTTGTTATTGTTGCTATTACTGTTACTATTACTACTACCACCGTTAACCATGTGGTTATTGAGTTGTTGACCGTTTTCTCCATTAATGACGGAGTCAACGGTGGTGTTTAAGAAAGCAACTGGGGCAGAGCGGTAGCGAGCGAGGCCTATGCCTCCGTTGCCTCGCTCGCTACCGCTATGGTTGTTGCCATTGATATTGTTGTTGGAATGGTCTCCGTGGAGGTTGGATACATGTTGATATGTTGATGAAAGTTCTTGTTTATGTCGTAGAAAGACAGATGTGGTTGGATGAATATAAAGAGATGAAATCTCCCACTTGCTCAAAGTCTGCGGTCTTTTTCAGAGGAGATGAATATTATAAGTTTGAGTTGATATTTGTTTAATAGGAGTACGACAACAATATTTTATAAAATCTAGTTGTTTTCTTCTTTTTTAAATTTTATTGGAATTTATTAATAAAGTAATTAATTAATTAATTATTGCTTGAATATTGTGCAACTTGATGGTAAAATTTCGCAGATGTTACTCCCTTCGTCCAATTTAAATGTCATTCTTTCCTTTTTTGGTTGTCCCAAATTAAATGTCTATTTCCAAAATAGAAATGTAATTTCAAGTTTTACCTATAAAAAAGATAAAACACAATCACCACTTTTGAGGATATTATTGTCATTTTACCACATACAAACAAAAGATTTCTTAAATGTGTGTTTTTGGATCCATGATATTTAAATTGGGACGAATGGAGTAATATTTAAAAACAAATAACAACTAGAATTTTGCATTCTTCGACAACACCACAACCACACAACTAAACAGCAAACTCGATATTCGTCTTACAAATTCAACAATGTTATGTTACACATTGTAAAATTCAAATTAACAATACACACAACCTCTAAGTTTAAATGACTACTAACATAATGCAAATTTCACACAATGTAGCCTAAAAGGGTTGTAAAGTATCATAGATATTAGTACCTTCAAGTCTTGTAGACTGCAACAGTTAATGTAACACAGTAAAACCCAGTCACTTGATTTGCTTCCAATATCATCTTCCTTTAGTATGGATATCATGTCTTCGGAGTAGTTATATTGCGAAGGTGTCACGTATGCTCCACCCAGATTATCGTCATTTAAGCGCGGATGTCACATATGCTCCACTCGGATTACTATTATTGCAGGATGTGTGTTCTTTAACATTAATGCTTGACTAGTGGGTTTACCCGCACACTGTAGTGGGATCTAAAAACGAGTTGCAATACAACACTGTAATATTGTACAAAACTCGAAAATGCTGATTTATTTGTACAAACGTTGTGCTTTAGAAATAAGCCCTTCTGAAATTTTATTCTCAGATGCTCGAAGTTGATTGGACGAACTTACCATTGCTCATATAATATGCACACGATTTAAATGTATCAACAGAGTAAAATCAAATGTGAAGTGATTAATATGTAATTCTCACCATATCTTAATTGGAAATCTGCTTATCTGGTTGACACCATGAGGAACACCAATGAAATATTATAGTAAATGAAGAACAAATAAATGTGTATGAATTTTATGTAGATCAAGAAAAACCTTGCTTAGAATAAAAAGAACAATACTGCTTTAACATATTAACATATGTATAGTGAAAATAAAAGTCAAAATCTACAATTACATAAAAGAGTGTAATTTGTACAGTAAATAGAAACCTACAAATCAAGAAATGAGGGTTTCAAATTGCAGGCAAACCTAAGTTCATCCCTCAATTACAAAAACCATAAGCATGAAAGTTGAGTAAGGAAGATCAAATTGCGAAGCCCAATTTAATAAACGTCACAATTTTAAACAAATTAAGCAACCGATGACTAATTGTAAACGTAAAGAACCACTCATTATTTATCTAAATAAAACATGGTTTGATCAGTATATCATTAAATCAATAAGACAATCAAAAACTTCTAAATCAAAAAAGAAAAGAAGACCATACCACCTTAATAGAAACTTCTTAACTACTTTGAATGTTAGCACCTGCAAATAAACAAAGTAAGCATTAAAAATAATCGTTTTTTGCCGAAGTTGCTTTAAAGATAATAAAAAGATATGACAACAATAACGCAAGAAATACATTACACATACTTATAAAAAATAATCGGTTCATCCATGATTACCGGCCAGACATCTGTGGTTACCAATGCTTCGACCCCATCTACCAGTAAAGTCCAAATTTATCGTCATGTAACATTTGACAAGTCCACTTTCCCATATACCATTCCCAACTCCATTCAACACATGCATTCCTAGACAACACCATCCCTCGAGCCTTTACCTTTTCTCCAAACCTGACTCCTCTCCACCAGCCTTCAACCGGCCCATCACCCCTCCACCTCCGACCCAGCCCATTACCTACTCATGCAGGCCACGTCTCCCACCTCAAACCCAAACCACAACCACGACCCATTCCACTACTATTTGTTCTCCTTAGAAGTTTATGTAGGCCAGTGTGCAGTTAGTTTAAATGTGTCTATATAATTTTAGGAATCATGTGTACATATATATAGGTATCAAATTATAGTACATGAACATTTTATACCTTGTATGTGTCATAAGCAAACATGTGTACTGCGCTATAGGGAGAGACCAGGACAACTGACATAATTTGTGGCAAAAAAAACATCAGCTAAGCGTTTGCTGATAATCAATATCTATTTTTAGAATAAGCTGATTAACTATGCTTATTTTAGTAAATTTCTCATTTCGGAAACTTCTAATCTTAGTCGAATATGTCTATTTGGTAATTTTCACGTTTTACACATTCTATATTGTAAGCTTATAAGCTAAAAAAAGTAGTTTATAAGATTAAAAAAAAAGTAAAGGTGTAATGGAATTCTGTTAGAAAAAAATGAATTGTCATGATAATTTACTTAATCTGATTAGAAATATTTGATATACATGTTTCATGTCTTTGTTCCTTAGAGAACTTACACAAATTATTATCAGAATTAATAGGAAGCAGTGTTTTTGCTTTGGTATTAGCGGTACCTATTGATATTAAAATAGTCATATAAACTTATTATACTCTAATGAAGATAGTTTCATGACTTGGGGATAAAAATATTTTGCAGGAACTGAAGCAATGGATTCCAAGATAGAGACCTATGGAACCGAACATGCTCTTAAACGCATCCTTTACGGAAACCAGAACAATCCTTCTTTGTTTTTCCAAGTCTGGGCCCTTCGGATCCAAAACACCTCTTGTTCATTGCCACAATGGTTATCAGGAAGACCATAATTACAACTTTAAAAAAATTCAATACAAAAGATTCATAGGGCCAATGAACTACTATCGCGCCTTAGATCTGTCCATACCATTAGATACCACTTTGTATTGGTATATCACTGCAATAATACATTAACTACTATGTTGTACTTCGATGCAGGAATTGGGAGCTTACATCGTTGTGGCCTGAGTACAAATACGGGTACCTATGATTTGTGGTAGGGGATAAAGATCCCCTGTACACTACATCGAGGGTGGTGGGTTCAATAGTGACGCACCATTGCTTTGACAAATTGTTGCGTTGGAAGGTACTGGTCACTTCCTCAGCCAAGAGAACCTAAGAAGATCAATGACTTTTTTCTTGATTTCATCGACTATTGACCACATACAATACTCTGTTTAGATGTTCTTATACACCTCTATGTTATATCATATTACATGATATAACACTTGTACAAACGCAGATGCAATTCACAAGTTCTACAATAGTCTCCTATATTTCTTTTCGGGTTAGTGATCTTGATAAAAAAAATATTTTTCTTGGATAAACTGGACTCAATTATATATACTTTTTATATCAAGATAAAAATAATTTATCATTTTGATAAAATTTGTTTTAGTTCAGTGATTTTGATAAACTTCTATACAACAGTGTCATCTTAGTTAAGTGATCCAAACAAAGCTGAAACTGAAACTATCTAGACCGAAAGAACTCAGTGATTTTGATAAACTTCTTTCATCATGTGTCGGGTCAAATTGGTCATACGGATCAAAGGTCGCCGAAAGTGAGCTTTTAAAGCATAAGGGCTCTAAATCATTTTAATCACGATGTGAAAGATCATTTTACAATATTTTTTTTTCATATATGATTAGTTTTTAAAAGAAGTTTACAGGATACACGGGCTGACCAGTTTTACTAGTTGCATGCTCTTAATCGGAAATAGAATAACACAGTGCAAAATCAAGCTGATGTTTTTCTAATCTTACACAATCATGATTCAACTATATTGTAACAAAACTCAACATAATAAATGAAATTGCTACAAGGAAGAACTTACATGATCAGGGTTACATGGATCTTGACCCATATCCTCACATCTCCAAGAAATACAACCAAATGTATCGAAGCTACATAAGACAAGATCATAAAATTGTATTCCTTTTCTGGAATATCTGAACATGGACATATTATGTATGAATTGCTATCTCATAAACTCTTGCATACTAATGAAAATAAGAAAAGGTAAAAATAAGAAACCGAATAGAATTCTTAAGCCATCAACATATAACAGTTCTCTTACAAGACATAAAAATATCAAGATCCGAATCCTCAATTTTTTCAAGAAATAAAACTAATAAATAAAAATAACGGTTAATACAATTTACTAAAATAACAAGTATGGTCTGAAACTAATCAAGTATCATCAGAATTAAAATAACCTAAAACTCCAGTTGACCTTAGCTTTGGGTCGTCTTAGCTTTAACACGAACCATAGAACAAACATGAATGTGG
>JAUTDX010003179.1:0-46815 GCA_030844895.1 Ambrosia x helenae | reverse complement strand
AGACCTTGAAACCTTGTGTTTTTTATCAAATATCGCCTCCAGAGGTTGTTTAGGTGTTTGGGGGGGCGGTTATGGACGACTAGGGTTGATATTAGGGAGTTTAGGAGGTTAAGTATTGTATTTATAGGCGTTTCTAGTCGTTCCCGCACGTTACATGCGATTGTGCAGCAGTTCAGGCGATTAGGGCTTGTAATCGCCTGAAGGTTCTAGTGAATAGGGCCTAATCGCCCTTAGGTATACACGCGAGTAGGGCTACTCGCCCTTAAGGGGCTCCCTACTCGCCTCCCCTATAGGGGAGTAGGCCTCCTACTCGCCTATAGGGTTTGGTCTTGTGTGTTTTGCGCGTTAAACCCCGTTTTAACATTATGTTAATGCATATTCATGTACCGACAAGTCATATAATGATTGTAAACACATAACACAAGTAAATACACATATTTACACTCGTTCACCAATTCCCGGGACTCAAGACTCGTACGTTCCGTATGCCCTGACAATCCTACAAATCGTCATCGTTGTAAACACTTGGTTAAGGACCGACATCTAACGAACCTCTAGACCAACATCCAATGATCTTCTAGACTAACCAATAGTTCCCGAACCATATCCCGACTTAACTAACCCAGTTACGTACAATATACGCGTGACTCGCTAAGGTAGACTTTCATCTAGACAACGTGTTGTTAACCCGAATTTGCCAGGTGTCACATCATCCCCCACGTTAAAAGAATTTTCGTCCCGAAAATTGCGTAAGTAACAAAAGAAACAACGAAGGGAATAAACAAACAGATAGGAATCAATAGAGAGTAGAAATCAAGAGAGAGATTTACCCGAGGTGTCACATCATCCCCACGTTAAAAGGAATCTCGGACCCGAGATTCATTCAGCTGCCGAAGAGGACATGTCTCGACTCGAATGCTTCCTTAGAAAGAGGTGAGGATACTTAGACTTCATCTGATCCTCCCGTTCCCATGTATAAGTATTCCGGTCCCCGGTTCGAGTTCCACCGAACCTTAACGATACGAATCTTGCTGTGACGTAGGCTACGAACTCTTAATCGAGGATCTCCACAGGTTCTTCCACAATCCGAAGACGATCATCAACCTTGATCTCTTCTAGTGGAACGATGAGAGACTCGTCAGCCAGACACTTCTTCAAGTTTGACACGTGAAAGACGTTATGTACGTTACCGAGCTCCGTCGGCAGATCAAGTCGATATGCCACCGCCCAATCCGTTCCAAGATCGTAAATGGGCCGACATATCGCGGATTGAGTTTGCCACGCTTCCCAAAGCGTATGACGCCCTTCCACGGTGAGACTTTTAGAAGTACCATTGTCATTGACTTGGAACTCCAGTGGTTTGCGACGCTGATCAGCATAACTCTTTTGCCGGTCCCGTGCCGCCGCCGCCAACCGATTTCGAATCTGTACGATCTTTTCCGAAGTTTCGTACACTAGTTCAGGCCCAGTGAGTTGACTCTCACCCACTTCAGCCAACAAAGAGGGGAGCGGCATTTCCGTCCGTACAGTGCCTCGAACGGAGCAGCCTTGATGCTCGTGTGATAACTGTTGTTGTACGAGAATTCTAACCAACGGCAGATGAGCTTCCCAACCCTTGCCAAAATCGATCACACATGCCCGCAGCATGTCTTCTAATGTTTGAATCGTACGCTCACTCTGACCGTCAGTCTGTGGATGGTAAGCCGTACTCATGTCTAGTTGGGTACCCCAAAGCCTTGTGCAAAGACTTCCAGAAGTGAGAAGTAAAATGGGAGTCACGATCCGAGATAATAGAAACAGGTATCCCGTGCTTAGAAACAACTTCTTTCAAGTAGAGACGAGCCAAACGATCCATGGTGTCGGTCTCCTTAATAGCAAGAAAATGAGCTGATTTCGTTAACCGATCGACAATCACCCATATCTTGTCGTTCCCGCTTGGTGACTTAGGAAGTTGTGTGACAAAATCCATAGTAATCCGTTCCCATTTCCATTCCGGAATTTCAGGTTGTTGCAGGAGACCCGACGGTTTCTGGTATTCCACTTTGACCTTAGCACAGGTCAAGCATTTGCTCACATATGAGGCTATGTCCGACCTCATGTTTGGCCACCAGTAAAGCACCTTTAGATCTTGGTACATCTTATCCGAACCAGGATGAATAGAATACCGGGACTTATGAGCCTCATCAAGAACAAGCTCCCGTAGTCCCCCGAATAAAGGAACCCATATGCGTTCTGCGAAGTAGTGCAGGCCATCAGGCCTTCGCTCTAGGTGCTTGTCGGGCACCGTGCATGGTTTCAGCTTTAAGGTTTTCCCTCCTTCAAAGCTTCCAATTGGGCAGAACGGAGTTGATCAGGTAACGACGAATGGATAGTGAGCTGCAACGCCCGACAACGCGACGAGGTTTAGAAGATTCCTTCCTGCTCAAGGCGTCTGCTACAACATTCCGCCTTGCCAGGATGGTACTTAATAGCACAATCATAATCGTTTCAAAAGTTCGATCCAACGGCGCTGCCGTATGTTCAAGTGTTTGTTGGTCGAAAATGTGTTGGAGACTCTTGTGATCGGTGTAGATGGTGCATTTGGTACCGTACATGTAATGTCTCCAAATTTTCAACGCGAATACCACGGCACCCCAACTCCAAGTCATGAGTTGTGTAGTTCTTCTCGTGCACTTTGAGTTGACGAGAAGCATACGCAATCACTTTCTCGCGTTGCATCAACACGCACCGAGTCCATGAATGGAAGCATCACAGTAAACGACAAAATCATCAGGACCCTCAGGTAAAGACAGAATAGGAGCAGAACACAGTTTAGACTTCAGTTCTTCAAACGCGGACTCTTGTGATTCACCCCAGTCGAACTTTTTATCCTTCTGAGTGAGAGTGGTGAGGGTTGAGCAATCTTCGAAAACCCCTGAATGAAACGACGATAATAGCCCGCAAGGCCTAGAATTGCCGCACCTCAGTTGGCGTCTTTGGTGCTCCCCAGTCCTTGATCGCTTCGATTTTAGCGGGATCGACATGAATTCCTAGTTCATTAACCACATGTCCTAGGAATTGAACTTCGCGTAACCAAAAGTCACACTTTGAGAACTTGGCGTAAAGTTGTTCCCGTCGCAAGAGTTCCAAAACTAACCGCAGATGTTCCCCGTGTTCCGGTCTCGTTCTTGGAGTAGATCAGAATGTCATCGATAAACACAATGACAAACTTGTCCAGATACGGTTTACAGACGCGGTTCATCAAGTCCATGAAAACCGCCGGTGCGTTCGTGAGACCGAAAGGCATGACCAAGAATTCGAAATGGCCATAACGTGTTCGAAAAGCAGTCTTTGCAACGTCAGCCTCCTTGACGCGCAGCTGGTGATAACCGACCTCAAATCGATCTTGGAATAATAACTAGAACCCTGAAGCTGGTCGAACAGATCATCAATACGTGGAAGAGGATAACGATTCTTGATGGTCAACTTGTTCAGCTCTCTGTAGTCTACACACAATCGGAAACTCCCATCCTTCTTCTTGACAAACAAAATCGGGGCTCCCCAAGGGGAAGAACTGGCCGGATGAAACCCTTGTCCAAGAGTTCCTGTAACTGGCTAGACAATTCCTGCATCTCGGGAGGTGCAAGACGATAGGGGCCCGAGCAAATAGGAGCAGCTCCTGGTACGAGATCAATACCGAACTCGACTTGACGATGAGGAGGAAGACCAGATAAATCATCGGGAAAAACATCAAGAAATTCGCGTACCACCGGAATGTCCGTCAATCTTCTTCTCATCACTGGAGGAAACAGATAAAAGCGCCAATACGGCTGGATAACCCTTTCGAAGGCACTTAAGGGCTTTCATGCTAGAGATGATGTTTAGCGAAACACCACCCTTGATACCGTACACAGAAAGAAATTCTCCATCAGGGAGAGGAATCCGAATAACCTTATCGTAACAGACAATCTCCCGCGCGATACAAAGATAACCAATCCATTCCTACCACAACGTCAAAACTACCCAATGGTACCGGCATAAGGTCGATGGGGAACGACAAACCCGATAACTCTCTAACTGACACTCCCGAAGAACACTAGTAGCTTCAATCGTTTTTAACCGTCAGCCAACTCAATAATATACTTGGTCTCTAATGGTACAGATACTACATCTAGCAGTCGACTAACGTCCATGGATACAAAACTCTTGTCGGCACCAGAAATCAAATAACACGCTAACAGAATGATTATTGAGAAGAAACGTACCGGTGACTGTATCAGGGTCCTGCCTAGCCTCAGCAGCTCCAATGACGAAGGCACGTGCATTTCTGCCGCCGCCCCCGGTTGTTACCATTCCCGTTGTTTCCACCCTGTTTCAGTTTTGGGCAATCCTTCTTGTAATGCCCAGTGTCACCACAGTTGTAGCACCCCTGTTTCCCTGTAGTCCCCTGAGTAGTCGGAGCTGAACTGTTGGTCGGAGCCTGAGTCGATGGAAGTGTAACCCGACAGTCTTTAGCATAGTGGCCTGTTCGCTGGCAGCGGTGACAACGGTTACTGTCGCAGTTCCCTAGGTGATGGCGTCCACACTTGTTGCATTTGGGCAGTTTTCCTGCATAACCACCCTGCTTATTACCCGAAGACGATGACCCCCCATTATCAAACTTTTTACCCTGTTGCGTAGACCCAGATCCCTTCCCGTCGTTTTCCCCACTTGCGCTTATTGTTCTCTGGAGCCTTAGCAGTCGAACCTTTCGCCGGCAAAATCCCCTCGTTCACCTTTAAATTAGTCATCCTATGTGCAGATCGAACTACCTCCGCATAAGTAAGAATGATTCCCAGCAGCCACTAACCCTGCAATTTCCGCACCAACCCGGAGACATAATGTTCAATCTTACGATACTCTGGCACGTGCAGATCGGGACATAGCACTGCCAACTCATTCCTCCTAACCGTATACTTCTCGATTTCCGACCCAGTCATCTTGAGGTTCCACACCTCATGCTCCAGTTTCTGTACCTCTTCTCTCGGGCAATACTCCCGCTTCAGCAACTGCACAAAGTTCTCCCATGGCATGGCATATGCCTCCCCAATACCCATGTTCTGGGTGATACCATTCCACCAAGTCAATGCCACGTCTTGAAATAACGCAGCCGAATACTTCACCCGATCTTCTGGGAGACAGTTTACACATCAGGAATACCGACTCCACTTTCTCCAACCACCTAAGCAAACTGACCGCACCCTCGGTGCCAGAGAATTCCTGGGGCTTGCAGTCCCGGAACATCTTATAGGTGCACATGGGTGGGGTGGGTCAACAGGACCACCTGAAATGAAACGTATGAGAAACCACGAATAACGTACACAAGACTCACCAATGAGGCAAAGAAAATGGATAAAACAACTTACCACCACCGTTGTGCCCTAACTGAAAGGCAGCCTGGAGCAAGTTGTTCAGATCAGCCTGTGACAGATTAATACCTCCACCACGACCACCAGCACCACCACGACCACCACCGCGTCCACCATTGCGACCACCTCCTCGTCCTCCACGCACTCCAGACATGATTCTGGCAGAAAGAACGAGAAAATTTAGTTTCGCAGTTAAAGATAACCACTAATGTTCACAAGATTAAAGCCAGATCCAATCCAGGACTATCCCCTCAAACCCAGAGCTCACTAGTGCTTCCATGCATTTCGTTTTATGACTTTGTGTGCACCCAAAATGATAAAACGCTCTACCTGGTCCTCCAAGTGTTCTCCTAGTTCAAAGGTCAAATCACCGAACATAGACTCTTAGCTACACAACCGTAATACTACGGTAGTTCATGACAAGTGTTTCTATTGGAATACGAAAGGGAGATGTCCGAGCCTTGGACAAATCTCAAGAGCACACGAGTTTACCCCATAGACCACACTGCCTAAGAAACAAGTAACCCAACCTAAGATAGAACGGATGATGTAACGTAGAAAGACCAACGATTTAGAGACACCCCGACAAGACCATACGTAACCCACTATAACGTTTAGTACCATGTGATCGTCTAGTGTGTGCGACTTCGGCTATAGACTAGACTCTACATGCAGTCCTAGTTCACTATAACCATTGGCTCTGATACCAATCTGTCACACCCTCAAATCCACTTGCGGAGTTTTACCGCGAGGCGCATGACAAACCAGGATCCAAACCAACGATCACAATAAACAAGTCTAAATGTAATTAATGCAATGCCAAAACATAGTTTTAAAATCCCGTTTACAGCGGAAGCTTATTCAAAATAAAGTTCAACATAAATAACCAAAGTTCAATGTTTATGAAATCGTGCAACTCTATCTAGACGCCGTGCAGACGCGTGCGCCCTAGTTCCATTGTGCTACCTAGCGACCTGAGAAAACATGTAAAAGTTTACGTCAGCACAAAAATGCTGGTGAGTTTACAGGTTTGCAGTTCAAGTACCAAGTCCACCTGTCCATACTATAACATATAGAAAACCAGTATACGCTAGCTAGGCGTACGTTTTGTTACTACCACGATTGGAAAACCATTACTAACTCGAATACCAGTTGTTGTGCCCGAATAGTTCCAAATGTTCCTGTTGTTCCTGTTTGAGACAATATGCACTCGCCCGGCCCTCCAAGCCGACGAGCGGGGTTGGTCCACTCCCAATAGCGCTATTCACATTTCCCCGTTGTGCAAACCCGCACATTCATGGTTCCCCCCGGGACTTCCAAAGATCGTGTAGTATACGTTAGAAACCCATAGTATGACAGTTGTTACCACATAATTGTTTTAACACATGTTTTCTCCCCCCGAAAAGTGTAAACCAGTTTAAAAGAGGGGCCGTAAACTCACCTTAAGTTGCTTTACTCCTAATCCCGAGTAAACTCAGCTGCTATGTTAGCCCCGTACAATGGCGACCTAACATACGACAGTTACAAGTACTTAGACTAATAACCCGCAGGTTAATTAGTCCCTAGATGTCCAGACCATAACCAAGTTTGTTTGAAAACACCGTGACTGTTTAACCGACCCAAAGTACAAGACTCGACATCCCATTGGTGACCCGAGACTCCCCGTGTTATGTTTTACGCTCCAAACATACAATAACGCAAGTATACTTAACATACGTTAACACACCACAAGTTATAGCACATAGTTCACGTATCACCGACATACATCCAAATATATGTTACCAAGTTATTAGACATGTTTACGGGGTTCCTAGCAGGTTACTACATGTTAAATCGGGTCTCGGAATGCTAATTTACACTTACAGCAGCAGTACACACGCGATTAGGAAAAGTCAACTAGTGATTAGGAAAGTCAACTAGTGATTAGACATCCTATTCGCCCCTGTTATAGGCGAATAGGGGCTATTCCCCTTTACTTCATGCGATTAGGGGCTATTCCCCTGAACTTACTAGTGATTAGGGCTATTCGCATGAACTTACTAGTGATTAGGGCTATTCGCATGAACTTACTAGTGAATAGGCTTCTACTCGCCTATATATAGGCGATTAGCCTTGTACTCGCATGAGTTATAGGCGATTAGCATTGCTACTCCGCCTGTAACCATGCTGTTCCAGTTTTTCGCGCGTTTAACGCTCCAAATCAGATCCAGAACGTGTGTAACTACCCAATATCATCCCAAACACTATCCTAAACATGTTTAACCCCAAAACCCTTCGTTCAACCTCGTATAATCAGTCCTGCATGCAACCCAAAATAATCCAAACACTATTCACATAGCATGCAACATCAATTAACGCATGTAATCATAACCCTATTATCCGATTACTGAGTTTTCTATCATCATACTCATAATATTAATTCTGACCTAGCATGACAATACATCAAAACATCATCAAGATCCATAAAAATCCTATCTTTCTAATCATACATACCCATAACGCATGTTAATTAGTTTATAATCCGTTTAACAACCCTTATTGACGATTTTCAGAAAGCTTTTTCGTTTATGAACAGGTCTGGACCATTAGGGATTGATTAAAAACATTTACAAAGTGTTATGGATGAGAATCAAACCTTGGAATTGTAAAAGATTGATGGTTAGACCTTGAAACCTTGTGTTTTTGATCAAAATCGCCTTCCAGAGGTTGTTTAGGTGTTTGGGGCGGTTATGGGACGACTAGGGTTGATATTAGGGAGTTTAGGAGGTTAAGTATTGTATTTATAGGCGTTTCTAGTCGTTCCAGCACGTTACATGCGATTGTGCAGCAGTTCAGGCGATTAGGGCTTGTAATCGCCTGAAGGTTCTAGTGAATAGGGCCTAATCGCCCTTAGGTATACACGAGTAGGGCTACTCGCCCTTAAGGGGCTCCCTACTCGCCTCCCCTATAGGGGAGTAGGCCTCCTACTCGCCTATAGGGTTTGGTCTTGTGTGTTTTGCGCGTTAAACCCCGTTTTAACATATGTTAATGCATATTCATGTACCGACAAGTCATATAATGATTGTAAACACATAACACAAGTAAATACACATATTTACACTCGTTCACCAATTCCCGGGACTCAAGACTCGTACGTTCCGTATGCCCTGACAATCCTACAAATCGTCATCGTTTGTACACTTGGTTAAGGACCGACATCTAACGAACCTCTAGACCAACATCCAATGATCTTCTAGACTAACCAATAGTTCCCGAACCATATCCCGACTTAACTAACCCAGTTACGTACAATATACGCGTGACTCGCTAAGGTAGACTTTCATCTAGACAACGTTGTTAACCCGAATTTGCCAGGTGTCACATGATCAGAACACAGCATACTTTCATAAGGTTATTAAGGGTAGAGTTAGTAGGGGTAGGATTAATTCTGTGCTTGATAAGGAGGGGTTTTCTTTGAAGGTCAGGATGTGGGGGGTGCTTTTGTTAGGCACTTTGAGGGCTTTATGGGTAGTAATTGTGGGGTTGATCAGATTAGGGATCCTGCTAGTTTGTTTTCAGCTAAATTGCCTAGGGATGTTGCTGATTTCATGGTGAGGGAGGTGTCTGATGAGGAAATTAAGAAAGCTTTGTTTGATATTGATGTGAATAAGGCCCCTGGGCCTGATGGATTCTCTTCTAAGTTCTTTAGGTCTTCTTGGTCTGTGATAGGGAATGAGGTTTGCTGTGCTATTAAAGAGTTTTTCTATAATGGGAAACTTCTTAAGGAAGTGAATGCTACTATTATTTCTCTGGTCCCTAAATGTGCTAATGCTAGATGTGTGACTGATTATAGGCCCATTGCTTGCTGCAATGTCTTATACAAAGTTATCACCAAAATTATTTGTGATAGGATTAAGGGTTCTTTAGATTTGATTGTTAATGACTGTCAGAGTGCATTTATCCCAGGGAGGCAAATTAGTGATAACATTCTGTTATCTCAGGAATTGTTAAGGCACTATCATTTGAAAGTTAGGGCTCCTAGAGTTGCTTTAAAGATTGATCTTCAAAAGGCGTATGATACTGTTAACCATGATTTTTTGGAAGTCTGCCTGGTGAATTTTGGATTCCACCCTTGTATGATTTCTTGGATTATGACCTGTCTAAGATCTGCAGCCTATTCCATTAATGTCAATGGGGAGATGTGTGGTTATTTTCAGGGGAAGAGAGGTTTGAGACAGGGTGATCCCATGTCTCCCTATCTGTTTACTATTGTAATGCAGGTTTTTAAGCTTATTTTTGATAGGAAAATTGCTGAAAGTGGGCAGTTTAAATACCATTGGGGCTGTGAGGGGCTAAATCTTACACATGTTTGCTTTGCAGATGATTTGCTTGTGTTTTCCTATGCCGATTCAGTTTCTATTAAAGTTGTTAAAGCTGTTTTGGAAGAGTTTAGTTCAGTTTCTGGGTTGGTGCCTAATATGGGTAAGTGCACTATGTTTTTTGGAACGTTGCTGATAGGACACAGATGAGATTAAAGAAATTGCTGCCATTTAAGGTGGGTACCCTGCCTGTGAGATACCTTGGAGTTCCCCTCTTATCTAAGAGATTATACACCAAAGACTGCAGGGTTCTGGTGGACAAAGTGAGGAGAAGGGTTGAGGACTGGAAAAACAAGGCTCTATCTTTTGCTGGAAGGCTTCAATTAATCAAGTCTGTGTTGTCGTCCCTTCAGGTTTATTGGGCTGCTGTGTTTTAGATTGCCTAGTAGTGTGATTGATGATATTGAGAGGATTATGGGTTGCTTTTTATGGTCACAGGCTGATTCTGCTAGGGGAAAGTTAGAGTCTCTTGGGAGTCTGTGTGTCTTCCTAGAAGTCAAGGTGGTTTAGGAATAAGGTCCTTAAGAATTAGAAACCAAGCTCTTCTATCCAGACATGTTTGGAATTTGGTTTCTGGGAAGGACTCTATTTGGACTAGATGGATTAAATTGTATAGATTAAAAGGATTAAGTTTTCTGGGGTTTTAGTAATAAAGGGGATGCTTGTTGGAGCTGGAAAAGTATGCTTGATTTTAGAGAAATTATTTGGCCACATTGTTTGCAGAGCATTGGGATGGCAAGTCTACTTCAGTTTGGTACGATAACTGGTGCCCCCTAAGTCCTTTGAGTTTTTTTATATCCCCTAGAGATATTCATGGTGGTGGATACTCTCTTACTACTACTGTTTCTGATGTCATTGTTGGGGGTGAGTGGAATTGGCCTGAGGTATGGAGGGCAAAGTTCCCTTGTTTGTTTCAGATGGCTTGTCCTTTGTTAACTGATGGTAAGAGGGATATCACATTCTGGAAAACTAAGGAGGAGACTCTGGTTAAGTTTGAAACTGGGTGGCTTTTAAGGATTTTAGTGCTGAGAAACCTGAGATGCCTTGGGCTAGGAGTATTTGGTTTAGCCAGGCCATTCCTAAACATGCCTTTGTCTTATGGTTAGCTTGTCAACATAGACTTGTTACCCAGGATAGGCTTATGAGATGGGAGGTGATGGATCTATTAGTTTGCTCTTTCTGTGGGGAAGTCTGTGATAGTCATGGTCATCTTTTCTTCGAATGTCACTATCCTGCTGCAGTTTGGGATGGGCTTAAAGCTATTGCTGGGTTAGAGAATATGCCGAATAAATTGGATGAATGCATTCTTGAATTGTCCTTAATTCCTGGAAGGAAGTCTATTAAGGGAATTATTCAGAGATTGATGATTGCTGCCATGGTGTACTTTATTTGGCAGGAAAGAAACCTAAGGATTTTTCAAAACAAGTCCAGGTCAGTTTTAGAGTTGTGCAAATTGATTGAAGGGACTGTCAGATTAAGACTGTTGGGGCTTAAGATTTATGCTTCTCCCAGCAGCGTTCATCTGAGCAAGGTCTGGGGTTTTAAGGTGGTATGGAGGGACCCTACTAAACAGGTTAATCAATGTGGAATTTAATTTTTCATTGTTTATACTGGTTGGGTTGGGTGGGATTTGGGCTGGGTTTGTTTACTAATTGGGCTGTTTGGTTTGGGTTAAGCTGTGGATTGAGTCATGCTTTTGTTACAGTTTTGAAGAGGATTAAATGGATTAAATTATGGATAGACAATGGTTTTGACAACAGATTACCTAGGGTGGGATGGCAGGGTAATAAATGGACTGGTTTTAAGGGTATCTGTTGTGGTTTTTATGGGGGGCCATTGGAATGGGGTTTTGTGCTTTTTGTTTTAAGGTGGTGTCAATTTATTAAACTAAGGTATGGTAACCTTTTGGATAATGGGTTGTTCAAAGAGGAAGGTTTGGGTAACTTGGTTTTGATATATGTCAGATACGGGGATGGGGGGTTTATAGGGTTCTTGGGTGATAAAAGGTGCTTCTTTCAGCTTGGGGTAGTGTTCTGGCCTTGGTGGCTTCTTTATCTATTTCTGTTTGTGTGGTGAGGTGTACTGGTGTGGTAGTTTCTTTTGAGTCTGGGCATGGTTCTATGAGCCATTGTTTGGTTTATGTTTCTGAGATGCTTCTCTTCTTTTCCAGTATGGGTTTAGGATATGATTGTCTTGGGATAAGACTTAAACTGGGAGATATAAGGTTGGATCAGGATCATATCATTAGGTTCATTTTGTTTCTTATGTTTTTTTCCTTTTTTAGTACCAGATATGATCTTGAAAGCCTGTTTATTGTTTTGATTCTTAGCCTTTTCTTGCTTTTGTGTATTGAGTCCTGTTCACTCCTTTTGGAGTTGGGGTGGGGGTATTTTGGGAACCATGGTGTTATATGGGACTGGAAATGGCCTTGGGTAGTTATCCTTAGTAGTAGTTCCTTTCCTGTTATTGTGATAAGGTGTGTCTTTCATACGCCTGTTTGGATTTTATTGTGTTTACACCATAGGGATTTAGGATTTTACAACCATAGTAGTACATTTTATACTCTATGGTCTGTGTTAACCTTTGCCTGGTGGGAATTAGGTATCTTTGTGCAGGAGGTTTGCACTTGCCCTGGAGAGATAAGGAAGCATTGTTCCTCTGTTTTTAGGTCATTTTCTCCCCTTCTTTTTTTGATTATTTGGTTTTTGTTGCTTTCTAGAACTAGGCAGAGGAACATGAACCCTGTTCATTTGGGTGTGTGTTTTGGTGTTAACCTGTGTGTGTTTTTTAAGCACTTGATCAGGGGTGGGGGGTATACTATGGGTACTGGAGATATAAGGAGGCGTTTAACTCATTGGGTAGAGATCCTTGTTCCTTTCTTTTCTGCTCTATTTCTTTTTTCTTTTGCTTTATTTTTTCTGTTTTCTTTCCTGGGATTGAGGGGTGGGTTTATTAAACATCTTTGGGTTGTGTCCTTGCACAGAGATCTTGGTCCATTATTGACTCTCTGGTGCAAGTCTGCGTATGGAATTGGTGGTTAGGTTTTCTGAGGCTCATGGGAGCATAAACGTGGGAGACATAAGGCTGGACTGTGCTGTTGGCAATAGGACATTATTCTCTGTGTATTTTTTATTTTTAGCTCTTTCCAACAGCATGGGAACCCTCAGTTTTCTTTTGTTTTCTTTTGTTAGCCTTGTTTCTTGGTTTCTTATCTTTGAGTCTGTTGAGTCAATCCCTTTTGGGATTAGTCTGGGTTGGGTCATCTTGGGTTGGGTTGAAGGTATTAGAAGGAGTATGGTTGAGGTCATAAATATGGTGAAATGTGGTAAGATATCAAGGTTTAAGTGTTTCTGGGTGTATCTGGGAGGAAACAAGATCAGGATGCTGGGCAGAGGTTGTTTATACATTTTGTTCAAAGTGATGCAAAGGGCTCAATTGCAGTGGAGTGGTTGGATTAAGAGTATGTTGGCTTTGTATATTTACTGGTTGAAGAAGTGTTGCTGCTACTTAGTGAGTAATTGTGGTATCTGTGTTTCTGATCTAGTATTGATGATTAGGATGAGTTATAGAGGGTTATTATTGGTGATGATTGCTGAGTGGTGGATCCTATATAGTTTTAAGTTGTTGTGTCAGCTGGTTTGGGGAGGGACATTTAGTAGTGAGTGAGTTTGGGTTGACTGGGTATGATGGGATTAGAGGTAATTTGATCATTCTTCATGATATGGGGCAAGATAGCAGATGTGGTCTGTTTTTTTGGACAAAATGGCTGCTTGGGGAAGTTATAAAGGGTTGGTTTAGTTTAATTGGAGTTCTTATGGAATCTGGAGCTGAAGGTGTTTGCAGATTGGTTGTCTTTTTATTAGGAGGTTATGGGTCAGATAAGAGGAAGTGGAGACTATTAAATTTGTTTATGAGTTCTCAGGGCTATGCTGGTATCATGGGATCCTTTTGGCTTGTTTTTTGAATGTGTGGAGATGGGAAATTCATGGTCCTGATATATCTAGTAATGCCATTTTTTTGGTGGAGGTTGTGAAAGATTTTGGGTATGCTTGGGGCCGTATTTTTGCAGCTTTTATGGTGGGTATGGGATGTGGGACAATGTTGACTATTTTCTATAAGAATTTTTCATGGTTGTGTATTCTCATATGGGTCAGAATTATAACAAGGGGAGATTTGCAACGATTTTGGGCCTGGCAGATGGCTAGTTGGCGGGCTGAAGTAATAATGAAAATTTGGAATTCTTATAAAGTATGGATGGGAGATAGTTACAGGTATGGGCCTAGAGATATTACTAGAGTGTTTGGGCTGGATACACCAAAGAGGATATGGGCTGAAGCTTGCATTTTGTGGAGGATTGTGTTTGTTTGGTCCTATGTATTGGGCCTTTGTTGGTCTTTTAATATTTTTGTTTCTAGGCTTAGTATTATTTGTATAGGACGGCCTGTTTCTTGTTTTTATTTTTATTTTTATTTTTGTAAGACTAATCTTGAACCTTGGGTTTATGTCCCGGGTTGGAATTAGTCATTGTCGTGTTCGTTACTTTTTATAATAAATGTTTGCCGGGGCTTTGCCTCTTTTCCCAAAAAAAAAAAAAACTCGGTCAATCAAACACCTGATTCCATCACAAAAGACTTATTTTCAATTGTAATCATTTTCGAGGCTTTATTTTCATTTTATTTCTAAGCCTCGTGTATATCAACATTCCCATTAAATAGAAACGCATGTATATCGCCTTAATGGTTTCATTTAGATGTATGAAATGATTTTCGGTGATTTTGAAATGCCGCCACCCTCTTTAAGAGGTTAAAAATGGTCTAAGCCTCAAATAAAAGTAAAATCCAAGAGGACGCTGAGAGTGGGTTTACGTGAAAAACATGTAAATTACAAAACCGAGAATGACTACGTCAATCCAAATCATGTGTCAACGCCCTTCGAGCGAGTTTCACCATCGCTCAGATAAGAAGTCGGTCAATCAAACACCTGATTCCATCACAAAAGACTTATTTTCAATTGTAATCATTTTCGAGGGTTTATTTTCATTTTATTTCTAAGCCTCGTGTATATCAACATTCCCATTAAAAAGAACGCATGTATATCGCCTTAATGGTTTCATTTAGATGTATGAAATGATTTTCGGTGATTTTGAAATGCCGCCACCCTCTTTAAGAGGTTAAAAATGGTCTAAGCCTCAAATAAAAGTAAAATTTAAGGTGACATTGAAAGTGGATTTACGTAAAAACATGTAAATTACAAAACCGAGAATGACTACGTCAATCCAAATCATGTGTCAACCCCCTTCGAGCGAGTTTCACCATTGCTCAGATAAGAACTCGGTCAATCAAACACCTGATTCCATCACAAAAGACTTATTTTCAATTGTAATCATTTTCGAGGGTTTATTTTCATTTTATTTCTAAGCCTCGTGTATATCAACATTCCCATTAAATAGAACGCATGTATATCGCCTTAATGGTTTCATTTAGATATATGAAATGATTTTCGGTGATTTTGAAATGCCGCCACCCTCTTTAAGATGTTAAAAATGATCTAAGCCTCAAATAAAAGTAAAATTTAAGGTGACATTGAAAGTGGATTTACGTAAAAACATGTAAATTACAAAACCAAGAATGACTACGTCAATCTAAATCATGTGTCAACCCCCTTCTAGCGAGCTTCACCATCGCTCAGATAAGAACTCAGTCAATCAAACACCTGATTCCATCACAAAAGACTTATTTTCAATTGTAATCATTTTCGAGGCTTTATTTTCATTTTATTTCTAAGCCTCGTGTATATCAACATTCCCATTAAATAGAACGCATGTATATCGCCTTAATGGTTTCATTTAGATATATGAAATGATTTTCGGTGATTTTGAAATGCCGCCACCCTCTTTAAGATGTTAAAAATGATCTAAGCCTCAAATAAAAGTAAAATTTAAGGTGACATTGAAAGTGGATTTACGTAAAAACATGTAAATTACAAAACCAAGAATGACTACGTCAATCTAAATCATGTGTCAACCCCCTTCTAGCCAGCTTCACCATCGCTCAGATAAGAACTCAGTCAATCAAACACCTGATTCCATCACAAAAGACTTATTTTCAATTGTAATCATTTTCGAGGCTTTATTTTCATTTTATTTCTAAGCCTCGTGTATATCAACATTCCCATTAAATAGAACGCATGTATATCGCCTTAATGGTTTCATTTAGATGTATGAAATGATTTTCGGTGATTTTGAAATGCCGCCACCCTCTTTAAGAGGTTAAAAATGGTCTAAGCCTCAAATAAAAGTAAAACTTAAGGGGATATTGAAAGTGGATTTACGTAAAAACATGTAAATTACAAAACCAAGAATGAGTACGTCAATCTAAATCATGTGTCAACCCCCTTCGAGCGAGTTTCACCATCGCTCAGATAAGAACTCGATCAATCAAACACCTGATTACATCACAAAGACTTATTTTCAATTCTAATTATTTTCGAGGCTTTATTTTCATTTTATTTCTAAGCCTCGTGTATATCAACATTCCCATTAAATAGAACGCATGTATATCGCCTTAATGGTTTCATTTAGATGTATGAAATGATTTTCGGTGATTTTGAAATGCCGCCACCCTCTTTAAGAGGTTTAAGATGGTCTAAGCCTCAAATAAAAGTAAAATCCAAGAGGACGCTGAGAGTGGGTTTACGTGAAAAACATGTAAATTACAAAACCGAGAATGACTACGTCAATCCAAATCATGTGTCAACGCCCTTCGAGCGAGTTTCACCATTGCTCAGATAAGAACTCGGTCAATCAAACACCTGATTCCTTCACAAAAGACTTATTTTCAATTGTAATCATTTTCGAGGCTTTATTTTCATTTTATTTCTAAGCCTCGTGTATATCAACATTCCCATTAAATAGAACGCATGTATATCGCCTTAATGGTTTCATTTAGATATATGAAATGATTTTCGGTGATTTTGAAATGCCGCCACCCTCTTTAAGATGTTAAAAATGATCTAAGCCTCAAATAAAAGTAAAACTTAAGGGGATATTGAAAGTGGATTTACGTAAAAACATGTAAATTACAAAACCAAGAATGACTACGTCAATCTAAATCATGTGTCAACCCCCTTCGAGCGAGTTTCACCATCGCTCAGATAAGAACTCGGTCAATCAAACACATGATTCCATCACAAAAGACTTATTTTCAATTGTAATCATTTTCGAGGCTTTATTTTCATTTTATTTCTAAGCCTCGTGTATATCAACATTCCCATTAAATAGAACGCATGTATATCGCCTTAATGGTTTCATTTAGATGTATGAAATGATTTTCGGTGATTTTGAAATGCTGCCACCCTCTTTAAGAGGTTAAAAATGGTCTAAGCCTCAAATAAAAGTAAAATCCAAGAGGACGCTGAGAGTGGGTTTACGTGAAAAACATGTAAATTACAAAACCGAGAATGACTACGTCAATCCAAATCATGTGTCAACGCCCTTCGAGCGAGTTTCACCATTGCTCAGATAAGAACTCTGTCAATCAAACACCTGTTTCCATCACAAAAGACTTATTTTCAATTGTAATCATTTTCGAGGGTTTATTTTCATTTTATTTCTAAGCCTCGTGTATATCAACATTCCCATTAAATAGAACGCATGTATATCGCCTTAATGGTTTCATTTAGATATATGAAATGATTTTCGGTGATTTTGAAATGCCGCCACCCTCTTTAAGATGTTAAAAATGATCTAAGCCTCAAATAAAAGTAAAACTTAAGGGGATATTGAAAGTGGATTTACGTAAAAACATGTAAATTACAAAACCAAGAATGACTACGTCAATCTAAATCATGTGTCAACCCCCTTCGAGCGAGTTTCACCATCGCTCAGATAAGAACTCGGTCAATCAAACACATGATTCCATCACAAAAGACTTATTTTCAATTGTAATCATTTTCGAGGCTTTATTTTCATTTTATTTCTAAGCCTCGTGTATATCAACATTCCCATTAAATAGAACGCATGTATATCGCCTTAATGGTTTCATTTAGATGTATGAAATGATTTTCGGTGATTTTGAAATGCCGCCACCCTCTTTAAGAGGTTAAAAATGGTCTAAGCCTCAAATAAAAGTAAAATCCAAGAGGACGCTGAGAGTGGGTTTACGTGAAAAACATGTAAATTACAAAACCGAGAATGACTACGTCAATCCAAATCATGTGTCAACGCCCTTCGAGCGAGTTTCACCATCGCTCAGATAAGAAGTCGGTCAATCAAACACCTGATTCCATCACAAAAGACTTATTTTCAATTGTAATCATTTTCGAGGGTTTATTTTCATTTTATTTCTAAGCCTCGTGTATATCAACATTCCCATTAAAAAGAACGCATGTATATCGCCTTAATGGTTTCATTTAGCTGTATGAAATGATTTTCGGTGATTTTGAAATGCCGCCACCCTCTTTAAGAGGTTAAAAATAGTCTAAGCCTCAAATAAAAGTAAAATTTAAGGTGACATTGAAAGTGGATTTACGTAAAAACATGTAAATTACAAAACCAAGAATGACTACGTCAATCTAAAGCATATGTCAACCCCCTTCTAGCGAGCTTCACCATCGCTCAGATAAGAACTCGGTCAATCAAACACCTGATTCCATCACAAAAGACTTATTTTCAATTGTAATCATTTTCGAGGCTTTATTTTCATTTTATTTCTAAGCCTCGTGTATATCAACATTCCCATTAAATAGAACGCATGTATATCGCCTTAATGGTTTCATTTAGATGTATGAAATGATTTTCGGTGATTTTGAAATGCCGCCACCCTCTTTAAGAGGTTAAAAATGGTCTAAGCCTCAAATAAAAGTAAAATTTAAGGTGACATTGAAAGTGGATTTACGTAAAAACATGTAAATTACAAAACCAAGAATGACTACGTCAATCTAAATCATGTGTCAACCCCCTTCGAGCGAGTTTCACCATCGCTCAGATAAGAACTCGGTCAATCAAACACCTAATTCCATCACAAAAGACTTATTTTCAATTGTAATCATTTTCGAGGCTTTATTTTCATTTTATTTCTAAGCCTCGTGTATATCAACATTCCCATTAAAAAGAACGCATGTATATCGCCTTAATGGTTTCATTTAGATGTATGAAATGATTTTCGGTGATTTTGAAATGTCGCCACCCTCTTTAAGAGGTTAAAAATGGTCTAAGCCTCAAATAAAAGTAAAATTTAAGGTGACATTGAAAGTGGATTTACATAAAAACATGTAAGTTACAAAACCAAGAATGACTACGTCAATCTAAATCATGTGTCAACCCCCTTCTAGCGAGCTTCACCATCGCTCAGATAAGAACTCGGTCAATCAAACACCTGATTCCATCACAAAAGACTTATTTTCAATTGTAATCATTTTCGAGGCTTTATTTTCATTTTATTTCTAAGCCTCGTGTATATCAACATTCCCATTAAATAGAAAGCATGTATATCGCCTTAATGGTTTCATTTAGATGTATGAAATGATTTTCGGTGATTTTGAAATGCCGCCACCCTCTTTAAGAGGTTAAAAATGGTCTAAGCCTCAAATAAAAGTAAAATTTAAGGTGACATTGAAAGTGGATTTACGTAAAAACATGTAAATTACAAAACCAAGAATGACTACGTCAATCTAAATCATGTGTCAACCCGCTTCGAGCGAGGTTCACCATCGCTCAGATAAGAACTCGGTCAATCAAACACCTAATTCCATCACAAAAGACTTATTTTCAATTGTAATCATTTTCGAGGCTTTATTTTCATTTTATTTCTAAGCCTCGTGTATATCAACATTCCCATTAAAAAGAACGCATGTATATCGCCTTAATGGTTTCATTTAGATGTATGAAATGATTTTCGGTGATTTTGAAATGCCGCCACCCTCTTTAAGAGGTTAAAAATGGTCTAAGCCTCAAATAAAAGTAAAATTTAAGGTGACATTGAAAGTGGATTTACGTAAAAACATGTAAATTACAAAACCAAGAATGACTACGTCAATCTAAATCATGTGTCAACCCCTTCGAGCGAGCTTCACCATCGCTCAGATAAGAACTCGGTCAATCAAACACCTAATTCCATCACAAAAGACTTATTTTCAATTGTAATCATTTTCGAGGCTTTATTTTCATTTTATTTCTAAGCCTCGTGTATATCAACATTCCCATTAAATAGAACGCATGTATATCGCCTTAATGGTTTCATTTAGATGTATGAAATGATTTTCGGTGATTTTGAAATGCCGCCACCCTCTTTAAGAGGTTAAAATGGTCTAAGCCTCAAATAAAAGTAAAATCCAAGAGGACGCTGAGAGTGGGTTTACGTGAAAAACATGTAAATTACAAAACCGAGAATGACTACGTCAATCCAAATCATGTGTCAACGCCCTTCGAGCGAGTTTCACCATTGCTCAGATAAGAACTCTGTCAATCAAACACCTGATTCCATCACAAAAGACTTATTTTCAATTGTAATCATTTTCGAGGCTTTATTTTTATTTTATTTCTAAGCCTCGTGTATATCAACATTCCCATTAAATAGAACGCATGTATATCGCCTTAATGGTTTCATTTAGATATATGAAATGATTTTCGTGATTTTGAAATGCCGCCACCCTCTTTAAGATGTTAAAAATGGTCTAAGCCTCAAATAAAAGTAAAACTTAAGGGATATTGAAAGTGGATTTACGTAAAAACATGTAAATTACAAAACCAAGAATGACTACGTCAATCTAAATCATGTGTCAACCCCCTTCGAGCGAGTTTCACCATCGCTCAGATAAGAACTCGGTCAATCAAACACATGATTCCATCACAAAAGACTTATTTTAAATTGTAATCATTTTCGAAGCTTTATTTTCATTTTATTTCTAAGCCTCGTGTATATCAACATTCCCATTAAATAGAACGCATGTATATCGCCTTAATGGTTTCATTTAGATGTATGAAATGATTTTCGGTGATTTTGAAATGCCGCCACCCTCTTTAAGAGGTTAAAAATGGTCTAAGCCTCAAATAAAAGTAAAATCCAAGAGGACGCTGAGAGTGGGTTTACGTGAAAAACATGTAAATTACAAAACCGAGAATGACTACGTCAATCCAAATCATGTGTTAACGCCCTTCGAGCAGGTTTCACCATCGCTCAGATAAGAAGTCGGTCAATCAAACACCTGATTCCATCACAAAAGACTTATTTTCAATTGTAATCATTTTCGAGGGTTTATTTTCATTTTATTTCTAAGCCTCGTGTATATCAACATTCCCATTAAAAAGAACGCATGTATATCGCCTTAATGGTTTCATTTAGATGTATGAAATGATTTTCGGTGATTTTGAAATGCCGCCACCCTCTTTAAGAGGTTAAAAATGGTCTAAGCCTCAAATAAAAGTAAAATCCAAGAGGACGCTGAGAGTGGGTTTACGTGAAAAACATGTAAACTACAAAACCGAGAATGACTACGTCAATCTAAATCATGTGTCAACCCCCTTCTAGCGAGCTTCACCATCGCTCAGATAAGAACTCGGTCAATCAAACACCTGATTCCATCACAAAAGACTTATTTTCAATTGTAATCATTTTCGAGGCTTTATTTTCATTTTATTTCTAAGCCTCGTGTATATCAACATTCCCATTAAATAGAACGCATGTATATCGCCTTAATGGTTTCATTTAGATGTATGAAATGATTTTCGGTGATTTTGAAATGCCGCCACCCTCTTTAAGAGGTTAAAAATGGTCTAAGCCTCAAATAAAAGTAAAATTTAAGGTGACATTGAAAGTGGATTTACGTAAAAACATGTAAATTACAAAACCAAGAATGACTACGTCAATCTAAATCATGTGTCAACCCCCTTCGAGCGAGTTTCACCATCGCTCAGATAAGAACTCGGTCAATCAAACACCTAATTCCATCACAAAAGACTTATTTTCAATTGTAATCATTTTCGAGGCTTTATTTTCATCTTATTTCTAAGCCTCGTGTATATCAACATTCCCATTAAATAGAACGCATGTATATCGCCTTAATGGTTTCATTTAGATGTATGAAATTATTTTCGGTGATTTTGAAATGCCGCCACCCTCTTTAAGATGATAAAAATGGTCTAAGCCTCAAATAAAAGTAAAACTTAAGGGGATATTGAAAGTGGATTTTCGTAAAAACATGTAAATTACAAAACCAAGAATGACTACGTCAATCTAAATCATGTGTCAACCCCCTTCGAGCGAGTTTCACCATCGCTCAGATAAGAACTCGATCAATCAAACACCTGATTCCATCACAAAGACTTATTTTCAATTGTAATTATTTTCGAGGCTTTATTTTCATTTTATTTCTAAGCCTCGTGTATATCAACATTCCCATTAAATAGAACGCATCTATATCGCCTTAATGGTTTCATTTAGATGTATGAAATGATTTTCGGTGATTTTGAAATGCCGCCACCCTCTTTAAGAGGTTAAAAATGGTCTAAGCCTCAAATAAAAGTAAAATCCAAGAGGACGCTGAGAGTGGGTTTACGTGAAAAACATGTAAATTACAAAACCGAGAATGACTACGTCAATCCAAATCATGTGTCAACGCCCTTCGAGCGAGTTTCACCATTGCTCAGATAAGAACTCGGTCAATCAAACACCTGATTCCATCACAAAAGACTTATTTTCAATTGTAATCATTTTCGAGGGTTTATTTTCATTTTATTTCTAAGCCTCGTGTATATCAACATTCCCATTAAATAGAACGCATGTATATCGCCTTAATGGTTTCATTTAGATATATGAAATGATTTTCGGTGATTTTGAAATGCCGCCACCCTCTTTAAGATGTTAAAAATGATCTAAGCCTCAAATAAAAGTAAAACTTAAGGGGATATTGAAAGTGGATTTACGTAAAAACATGTAAATTACAAAACCAAGAATGACTACGTCAATCTAAATCATGTGTCAACCCCCTTCGAGCGAGTTTCACCATCGCTCAGATAAGAACTCGGTCAATCAAACACATGATTCCATCACAAAAGACTTATTTTCAATTGTAATCATTTTCGAGGCTTTATTTTCATTTTATTTCTAAGCCTCGTGTATATCAACATTCCCATTAAAAAGAACGCATGTATATCGCCTTAATGGTTTCATTTAGATGTATGAAATGATTTTCGGTGATTTTGAAATGCCGCCACCCTCTTTAAGAGGTTAAAAATGGTCTAAGCCTCAAATAAAATTAAAATTTAAGGGGACATTGAAAGTGGATTTACGTAAAAACATGTAAATTATAAAAACATGTGTCAACCAAGAATGTCTACATGATTTAGATTGACGTAGTCATTCTTGGTTTTGTAATTTACATGTTTTTACGTAAATCCACTTTCAATGTCACCTTAAATTTTACTTTTATTTGAGGCTTAGACCATTTTTAACCTCTTAAAGAGGGTGGCGGCATTTCAAAATCACCGAAAATCATTTCATACATCTAAATGAAACCATTAAGGCGATATACATGCGTTCTTTTTAATGGGAATGTTGATATACACGAGGCTTAGAAATAAAATGAAAATAAACCCTCGAAAATGATTACAATTGAAAATAAGTCTTTTGTGATGGAATCAGGTGTTTGATTGACCGACTTCTTATCTTAGCGATGGTGAAACTCGCTCGAAGGGCGTTGATACATGATTTGGATTGACGTAGTCATTCTCGGTTTTGTAATTTACATGTTTTTCACGTAAACCCACTCTCAGCGTCCTCTTGGATTTTACTTTTATTTGAGGCTTAGACCATTTTTATCCTCTTAAAGAGGGTGGCGGCATTTCAAAATCACTGAAAATCATTTCATACATCTAAATGAAACCATTAAGGCGATATACATGCGTTCTATTTAATGGGAATGTTGATATACACGAGGCTTAGAAATAAAATGAAAATAAAGCCTCGAAAATGATTACAATTGAAAATAAGTCTTTTGTGATGGAATCATGTGTTTGATTGACCGAGTTCTTATCTGAGCGATGGTGAAACTCGCTCGAAGGGGGTTGACACATGATTTAGATTGACGTAGTCATTCTTGGTTTTGTAATTTACAGGTTTTTTACGTAAATCCACTTTCAATATCCCCTTAAGTTTTACTTTTATTTGAGGCTTAGATCATTTTTAACATCTTAAAGAGGGTGGCGGCATTTCAAAATCACCGAAAATCATTTCATATATCTAAATGAAACCATTAAGGCGATATACATGCGTTCTATTTAATGAGAATGGGAATGTTGATATACACGAGGCTTAGAAATAAAATGAAAATAAAGCCTCGAAAATGATTACAATTGAAAATAAGTCTTTTGTGATGGAATCAGGTGTTTGATTGACCGAGTTCTTATCTGAGCGATGGTGAAACTCGCTAGAAGGGGGTTGACACATGATTTAGATTGACGTAGTCATTCTTGGTTTTGTAATTTACATGTTTTTACGTAAATCCACTTTCAATGTCACCTTAAATTTTACTTTTATTTGAGGCTTAGACCATTTTTAACCTCTTAAAGAGGTGGCGGCATTT
This sequence comes from Ambrosia x helenae, assembly GCA_030844895.1. Lineage (NCBI taxonomy): Eukaryota > Viridiplantae > Streptophyta > Magnoliopsida > Asterales > Asteraceae > Ambrosia > Ambrosia x helenae. Next base: position 22,493 of record JAUTDX010003179.1, on the reverse strand, counting down.
CAAAATCACCGAAAATCATTTCATACATCTAAATGAAACCATTAAGGCGATACAATTGAAAAAAAGTCATTTGTGAGGGAATTAGGTGTTTAATTGAAAAAAAGTCATTTGTGATGGAATTAGGTGTTTAATTGACCGAGTTCTTATCTGAGCGATGATGAAACTCGCTCGAAGGGGGTTGACACATGATTTAGATTGACGTAGTCATTCTTGGTTTTATAATTTACATGTTTTTACGTAAATCCACTTTCAATGTCCCCTTAAATTTCACTTTTATTTGAGGCTTAGACCTTTTTTAACCTCTTAAAGAGGGTGGCGGCATTTCAAAATCACTGAAAAACAGTTCACACATCTAAATGAAGCCATTAAGGCGATATACATGCGTTCTATTTAATGGGAATGTTGATATATATATATATATATATATATATATATATTAAGGCTTAGAATTAAAATGAAAATAAAGCCTCGAAAATGATTACAATTGAAAATAAGCCTTTTGTGATGGAATCAGGTGTTTGATTGACCGAGTTCTTATCTGAACGATGGTGAAACTCGCTCGAAGGGGGTTGACACATGATTTGGATTTACGTAGTCATTCTCGGTTTTGTAATTTACATGTTTTTCACGTAAACCCAGTCTCAGCGTCCTCTTGGATTTTACTTTTATTTGAGGCTTAGACCATTTTTAACCTCTTAAAGAGGGTGGCGGCATTTCAAAATCACCGAAAATCATTTCATACATCTAAATGAAGCCATTAAGGCGATATACATGCGTTCTATTTAATGGGAATGTTGATATATACGAGGCTTAGAAATAAAATGAAAATAAAGCCTCGAAAATAATTACAATTGAAAATAAGTCTTTGTGATGGAATCAGGTGTTTGATTGATCGAGTTCTTATCTGAGCGATGTTGAAACTCGCTCGAAGGGGGTTGACACATGATTTAGATTGACGTAGTCATTCTTGGTTTTGTAATTTACATGTTTTTACGTAAATCCACTTTCAATATCCCCTTAAGTTTTACTTTTATTTGAGGCTTAGACCATTTTTAACCTCTTAAAGAGGGTGGCGTCATTTCAAAATCACCGAAAATCATTTCATACATCTAAATGAAGCCATTAAGGCGATATACATGCGTTCTATTTAATGGGAATGTTGATATACACGACGCTTAGAAATAAAATGAAAATAAAGCCTCGAAAATGATTACAATTGAAAATAAGTCTTTTGTGATGGAATCAGGTGTTTGATTGGCCGAGTTCTTATCTGAGCGATGGTGAAACTCGCTCGAAGGGGGTTGACACCTGATTTAGATTGACGTAGTTATTCTTGGTTTTGTAATTTACATGTTTTAACGTAAATCCACTTTCAATGTCACCTTAAATTTTACTTTTATTTGAGGCTTAGACCATTTTTAACCTCTTAAAGAGGGTGGCGGCATTTCAAAATCACCGAAAATCATTTCATACATCTAAATGAAACCATTAAGGCGATATACATGCGTTATATTTAATGGGAATGTTGATATACACGAGGCTTAGAAATAAAATGAAAATAAACCCTCGAAAATGATTACAATTAAAATAATTCTTTTGGGATGGAATCAGGTGTTTGATTGACCGAGTTCTTATCTGAGCGATGGTGAAACTAGCTCGAAGGGCGTTGACACATGATTTGGATTGACGTAGTCATTCTCGGTCTTGTAATTTACATGTTTTTCACGTAAACCCACTCTCAGCGTCCTCTTGGATTTTACTTTTATTTGAGGCTTAGACCATTTTTAACCTCTTAAAGAGGGTGGCGGCTTTTCAAAATCACCGAAATTCATTTCATACATCTAAATGAAACCATTAAGGCGATATACATGCGTTCTATTTAATGGTAATGTTGATATACACGAGGCTTAGAAACAAAAGGAAAATAAAGCCTCAAAAATAATTACAATTGAAAATAAGTCTTTTGTGATGGAATCAGGTGTTTGATTGACCGAGTTCTTATCTGAGCGATGGTGAAACTCGCTCGAAGGGGTTGACACATGATTTAGATTGACGTAGTCATACTTGGTTATGTAATTTACATGTTTTTACGTAAATCCACTTTCAATGTCACCTTAAATTTTACTTTTATTTGAGGCTTAGACCATTTTTAACCTCTTAAAGAGGGTGGCGGCATTTCAAAATCACCGAAAATCATTTCATACATCTAAATGAAACCATTAAGGCGATACACGTGCGTTCTATTTAATGGGAATGTTGATATATACGAGGCTTAGAAATAAAATGAAAATAAAGCCTCGAAAATGATTACAATTGAAAATAAGTCTTTTGTGATGGAATCAGGTGTTTGATTGACCGAGTTCTTATCTGAGCGATGGTGAAACTCGCTCGAAGGGGGTTGACACATGATTTGGATTGACGTAGACATTCTTGGTTTTGTAATTTACATGTTTTTACGTAAATCCACTTTCAATATCCCCTTAAATTTTACTTTATTTGAGGCTTAGACCATTTTTAACCTCTTAAAGAGGGTGGCGGCATTTCAAAATCATCGAAAATCATTTTCATACATCTAAATGAAGCCATTAAGGCGATATACGTGCGTTCTATTTAATGGGAATGTTGATATATACGAGGCTTAGAAATAAAATGATAATAAAGCCTTGAAATGATTACAATTGAAAAAAAGTCATTTGTGAGGGAATTAGGTGTTTTATTGACCGAGTTCTTATCTGAGCGATGATGAAACTCGCTCGAAGGGGGTTGACACATGATTTAGATTGACGTAGTCATTCTTGGTTTTATAATTTACATGTTTTTACGTAAATCCACTTTCAATGTCCCCTTAAATTTCACTTTTATTTTAGGCTTAGACCTTTTTTAACCTCTTAAAGAGGGTGGCGGCATTTCAAAATCACTGAAAAACAGTTCACACATCTAAATGAAGCCATTAAGGCGATATACATGCGTTCTATTTAATGGGAATGTTGATATATATATATATATATATATATATATATATATATATATATATATATATATATATATATATATTAAGGCTTAGAATTAAAATGAAAATAAAGCCTCGAAAATGATTACAATTGAAAATAAGCCTTTTGTGATGGAATCAGGTGTTTGATTGACCGAGTTCTTATCTGAACGATGGTGAAACTCGCTCGAAGGGGTTGACACATGATTTGGATTTACGTAGTCATTCTCGGTTTTGTAATTTACATGTTTTTCACGTAAACCCAGTCTCATCGTCCTCTTGGATTTTACTTTTATTTGAGGCTTAGACCATTTTTAACCTCTTAAAGAGGGTGGCGGCATTTCAAAATCACTGAAAAACAGTTCACACATCTAAATGAAGCCATTAAGGCGATATACATGCGTTCTATTTAATGGGAATGTTGATATATACGAGGCTTAGAAATAAAATGAAAATAAAGCCTCGAAAATAATTACAATTGAAAATAAGTCTTTGTGATGGAATCAGGTGTTTGATTGATCGAGTTCTTATCTGAGCGATGTTGAAACTCGCTCGAAATGGGTTGACACATGATTTAGATTGACGTAGTCATTCTTGGTTTTGTAATTTACAAGTTTTTACGTAAATCCACTTTCAATATCCCCTTAAGTTTTACTTTTATTTGAGGCTTAGACCATTTTTAACCTCTTAAAGAGGGTGGCGGCATTTTAAAATCACCGAAAATTATTTCATACATCTAAATGAAACCATTAAGTCGATATACATGCGTTCTATTTAATGGGAATGTTGATATACACGAGGCTTAGAAATAAAATGAAAATAAAGCCTCGAAAATGATTACAATTGAAAATAAGTCTTTTGTGATGGAATCAGGTGTTTGATTGGCCGAGTTCTTATCTGAGCGATGGTGAAACTCTCTCGAAGGGGGTTGACACCTGATTTAGATTGACGTAGTTATTCTTGGTTTTGTAATTTACATGTTTTAACGTAAATCCACTTTCAATGTCACCTTAAATTTTACTTTTATTTGAGGCTTAGACCATTTTTAACCTCTTAAAGAGGGTGGCGGCATTTCAAAATCACCGAAAATCATTTCATACATCTAAATGAAACAATTAAGGCGATATACATGCGTTATATTTAATGGGAATGTTGATATACACGAGGCTTAGAAATAAAATGAAAATAAACCCTCGAAAATGATTACAATTAAAAATAATTCTTTTGGATGGAATCAGGTGTTTGATTGACCGAGTTCTTATCTGAGCGATGGTGAAACTAGCTCGAAGGGCGTTGACACATGATTTGGATTGACGTAGTCATTCTCAGTCTTGTAATTTACATGTTTTTCACGTAAACCCACTCTCAGCGTCCTCTTGGATTTTACTTTTATTTGAGGCTTAGACCATTTTTAACCTCTTAAAGAGGGTGGCGGCTTTTCAAAATCACCGAAATTCATTTCATACATCTAAATGAAACCATTAAGGCGATATACATGCGTTCTATTTAATGGTAATGTTGATATACACGAGGCTTAGAAACAAAAGGAAAATAAAGCCTCAAAAATAATTACAATTGAAAATAAGTCTTTTGTGATGGAATCAGGTGTTTGATTGACCGAGTTCTTATCTGAGCGATGGTGAAACTCGCTCGAAGGGGGTTGACACATGATTTAGATTGACGTAGTCATACTTGGTTATGTAATTTACATGTTTTTACGTAAATCCACTTTCAACGTCACCTTAAATTTTACTTTTATTTGAGGCTTAGACCATTTTTAACCTCTTAAAGAGGGTGGCGGCATTTCAAAATCACCGAAAATCATTTCATACATCTAAATGAAACCATTAAGGCGATACACGTGCGTTCTATTTAATGGGAATGTTGATATATACGAGGCTTAGAAATAAAATGAAAATAAAGCCTCGAAAAATGATTACAATTGAAAATAAGTCTTTTGTGATGGAATCAGGTGTTTGATTGACCGAGTTCTTATCTGAGCGATGGTGAAACTCGCTCGAAGGGGGTTGACACATGATTTGGATTGACGTAGACATTCTTGGTTTTGTAATTTACATGTTTTTACGTAAATCCACTTTCAATATCCCCTTAAATTTTACTTTATTTGAGGCTTAGACCATTTTTAACCTCTTAAAGAGGGTGGCGGCATTTCAAAATCATCGAAAATCATTTCATACATCTAAATGAAGCCATTAAGGCGATATACGTGCGTTCTATTTAATGGGAATGTTGATATATACGAGGCTTAGAAATAAAATGATAATAAAGCCTTGAAATGATTACAATTGAAAAAAAGTCATTTGTGATGGAATTAGGTGTTTTATTGACCGAGTTCTTATCTGAGCGATGATGAAACTCGCTCGAAGGGGGTTGACACATGATTTAGATTGACGTAGTCATTCTTGGTTTTATAATTTACATGTTTTTACGTAAATCCACTTTCAATGTCCCCTTAAATTTCACTTTTATTTGAGGCTTAGACCTTTTTTAACCTCTTAAAGAGGGTGGCGGCATTTCAAAATCACTGAAAAACAGTTCACACATCTAAATGAAGCCATTAAGGCGATATACATGCGTTCTGTTTTAATGGGAATGTTATATATATATATATATATAATATATATATATATATATATATATATATATATATATATATATATATATATATATATAAATATATATATATATATATATATATTAAGGCTTAGAATTAAAATGAAAATAAAGCCTCGAAAATGATTACAATTGAAAATAAGCCTTTTGTGATGGAATCAGGTGTTTGATTGACCGAGTTCTTATCTGAACGATGGTGAAACTCGCTCGAAGGGGTTGACACATGATTTGGATTTACGTAGTCATTCTCGGTTTTGTAATTTACATGTTTTTCACGTAAACCCAGTCTCATCGTCCTCTTGGATTTTACTTTTATTTGAGGCTTAGACCATTTTTAACCTCTTAAAGAGGGTGGCGGCATTTCAAAATCACTGAAAAACAGTTCACACATCTAAATGAAGCCATTAAGGCGATATACATGCGTTCTATTTAATGGGAATGTTGATATATACGAGGCTTAGAAATAAAATGAAAATAAAGCCTCGAAAATAATTACAATTGAAAATAAGTCTTTGTGATGGAATCAGGTGTTTGATTGATCGAGTTCTTATCTGAGCGATGTTGAAACTCGCTCGAAGGGGGTTGACACATGATTTAGATTGACGTAGTCATTCTTGGTTTTGTAATTTACATGTTTTTACGTAAATCCACTTTCAATATCCCCTTAAGTTTTACTTTTATTTGAGGCTTAGACCATTTTTAACCTCTTAAAGAGGGTGGCGGCATTTTAAAATCACCGAAAATTATTTCATACATCTAAATGAAACCATTAAGGCGATATACATGCGTTCTATTTAATGGGAATGTTGATATACACGAGGCTTAGAAATAAAATGAAAATAAAGCCTCGAAAATGATTACAATTGAAAATAAGTCTTTTGTGATGGAATCAGGTGTTTGATTGGCCGAGTTCTTATCTGAGCGATGGTGAAACTCGCTCGAAGGGGGTTGACACCTGATTTAGATTGACGTAGTTATTCTTGGTTTTGTAATTTACATGTTTTAACGTAAATCCACTTTCAATGTCACCTTAAATTTTACTTTTATTTGAGGCTTAGACCATTTTTAACCTCTTAAAGAGGGTGGCGGCATTTCAAAATCACCGAAAATCATTTCATACATCTAAATGAAACCATTAAGGCGATATACATGCGTTATATTTAATGGGAATGTTGATATACACGAGGCTTAGAAATAAAATGAAAATAAACCCTCGAAAATGATTACAATTAAAAATAATTCTTTTGGGATGGAATCAGGTGTTTGATTGAACGAGTTCTTATCTGAGCGATGGTGAAACTAGCTCGAAGGGCGTTGACACATGATTTGGATTGACGTAGTCATTCTCGGTCTTGTAATTTACATGTTTTTCACGTAAACCCACTCTCAGCGTCCTCTTGGATTTTACTTTTATTTGAGGCTTAGACCATTTTTAACCTCTTAAAGAGGGTGGCGGCTTTTCAAAATCACCGAAATTCATTTCATACATCTAAATGAAACCATTAAGGCGATATACATGCGTTCTATTTAATGGTAATGTTGATATACACGAGGCTTAGAAACAAAAGGAAAATAAAGCCTAAAAAATAATTACAATTGAAAATAAGTCTTTTGTGATGGAATCAGGTTTTTGATTGACCGAGTTCTTATCTGAGCGATGGTGAAACTCGCTCGAAGGGGGTTGACACATGATTTAGATTGACGTAGTCATACTTGGTTATGTAATTTACATGTTTTTACGTAAATCCACTTTCAATGTCACCTTAAATTTTACTTTTATTTGAGGCTTAGACCATTTTTAACCTCTTAAAGAGGGTGGCGGCATTTCAAAATCACCAAAAATCATTTCATACATCTAAATGAAACCATTAAGGCGATACACGTGCGTTCTATTTAATGGGAATGTTGATATATACGAGGCTTAGAAATAAAATGAAAATAAAGCCTCGAAAATGATTACAATTGAAAATAAGTCTTTTGTGATGGAATCAGGTGTTTGATTGACCGAGTTCTTATCTGAGCGATGGTGAAACTCGCTCGAAGGGGGTTGACACATGATTTGGATTGACGTAGACATTCTTGGTTTTGTAATTTACATGTTTTTACGTAAATCCACTTTCAATATCCCCTTAAATTTTACTTTATTTGAGGCTTAGACCATTTTTAACCTCTTAAAGAGGGTGGCGGCATTTCAAAATCATCGAAAATCATTTTCATACATCTAAATGAAGCCATTAAGGCGATATACGTGCGTTCTATTTAATGGGAATGTTGATATATACGAGGCTTAGAAATAAAATGATAATAAAGCCTTGAAATGATTACAATTGAAAAAAAGTCATTTGTGATGGAATTAGGTGTTTTATTGACCGAGTTCTTATCTGAGCGATGATGAAACTCGCTCGAAGGGGGTTGACACATGATTTAGATTGACGTAGTCATTCTTGGTTTTATAATTTACATGTTTTTACGTAAATCCACTTTCAATGTCCCCTTAAATTTCACTTTTATTTGAGGCTTAGACCTTTTTTAACCTCTTAAAGAGGGTGGCGGCATTTCAAAATCACTGAAAAACAGTTCACACATCTAAATGAAGCCATTAAGGCGATATACATGCGTTCTATTTAATGGGAATGTTGATATATATATATATATATAATATATATATATATATATTAAGGCTTAGAATTAAAATGAAAATAAAGCCTCGAAAATGATTACAATTGAAAATAAGCCTTTTGTGATGGAATCAGGTGTTTGATTGACCGAGTTCTTATCTGAACGATGGTGAAACTCGCTCGAAGGGGTTGACACATGATTTGGATTTACGTAGTCATTCTCGGTTTTGTAATTTACATGTTTTTCACGTAAACCCAGTCTCATCGTCCTCTTGGATTTTACTTTTATTTGAGGCTTAGACCATTTTTAACCTCTTAAAGAGGGTGGCGGCATTTCAAAATCACTGAAAAACAGTTCACACATCTAAATGAAGCCATTAAGGCGATATACATGCGTTCTATTTAATGGGAATGTTGATATATACGAGGCTTAGAAATAAAATGAAAATAAAGCCTCGAAAATAATTACAATTGAAAATAAGTCTTTGTGATGGAATCAGGTGTTTGATTGATCGAGTTCTTATCTGAGCGATGGTGAAACTCGCTCGAAGGGGGTTGACACATGATTTAGATTGACGTAGTCATTCTTGGTTTTGTAATTTACATGTTTTTACGTAAATCCACTTTCAATATCCCCTTAAGTTTTACTTTTATTTGAGGCTTAGACCATTTTTAACCTCTTAAAGAGGGTGGCGGCATTTCAAAATCACCGAAAATTATTTCATACATCTAAATGAAACCATTAAGGCGATATACATGCGTTCTATTTAATGGGAATGTTGATATACACGAGGCTTAGAAATAAAATGAAAATAAAGCCTCGAAAATGATTACAATTGAAAATAAGTCTTTTGTGATGGAATCAGGTGTTTGATTGGCCGAGTTCTTATCTGAGCGATGGTGAAACTCGCTCGAAGGGGGTTGACACCTGATTTAGATTGACGTAGTTATTCTTGGTTTTGTAATTTACATGTTTTAACGTAAATCCACTTTCAATGTCACCTTAAATTTTACTTTTATTTGAGGCTTAGACCATTTTTAACCTCTTAAAGAGGGTGGCGGCATTTCAAAATCACCGAAAATCATTTCATACATCTAAATGAAACCATTAAGGCGATATACATGCGTTATATTTAATGGGAATATTGATATACACGAGGCTTAGAAATAAAATGAAAATAAACTCTCGAAAATGATTACAATTGAAAATAATTCTTTTGGGATGGAATCAGGTGTTTGATTGACCGAGTTCTTATCTGAGCGATGGTGAAACTAGCTCGAAGGGCGTTGACACATGATTTGGATTGACGTAGTCATTCTCGGTCTTGTAATTTACATGTTTTTCACGTAAACCCACTCTCATCGTCCTCTTGGATTTTACTTTTATTTGAGGCTTAGACCATTTTTAACCTCTTAAAGAGGGGGCGGCTTTTCAAAATCACCGAAAATCATTTCATACATCTAAATGAAACCATTAAGGCGATATACATGCGTTCTATTTAATGGTAATGTTGATATACACGAGGCTTAGAAACAAAAGGAAAATAAAGCCTCAAAAATAATTACAATTGAAAATAAGTCTTTTGTGATGGAATCAGGTGTTTGATTGACCGAGTTCTTATCTGAGCGATGGTGAAACTCGCTCGAAGGGGGTTGACACATGATTTAGATTGACGTAGTCATACTTGGTTATGTAATTTACATGTTTTTACGTAAATCCACTTTCAATGTCACCTTAAATTTTACTTTTATTTGAGGCTTAGACCATTTTTAACCTCTTAAAGAGGGTGGCGGCATTTCAAAATCACCGAAAATCATTTCATACATCTAAATGAAACCATTAAGGCGATACACGTGCGTTCTATTTAATGGGAATGTTGATATATACGAGGCTTAGAAATAAAATGAAAATAAAGCCTCGAAAATGATTACAATTGAAAATAAGTCTTTTGTGATGGAATCAGGTGTTTGATTGACCGAGTTCTTATCTGAGCGATGGTGAAACTCGCTCGAAGGGGGTTGACACATGATTTGGATTGACGTAGTCATTCTTGGTTTTGTAATTTACATGTTTTTACGTAAATCCACTTTCAATATCCCCTTAAGTTTTACTTTTATTTGAGGCTTAGACCATTTTTAACCTCTTAAAGAGGGTGGCGTCATTTCAAAATCACCGAAAATCATTTCATACATCTAAATGAAGCCATTAAGGCGATATACATGCGTTCTATTTAATGGGAATGTTGATATATACGAGGCTTAGAAATAAAATGATAATAAAGCCTTGAAATGATTACAATTGAAAAAAAGTCATTTGTGATGGAATTAGGTGTTTTATTGACCGAGTTCTTATCTGAGCGATGATGAAACTCGCTCGAAGGGGGTTGACACATGATTTAGATTGACGTAGTCATTCTTGGTTTTATAATTTACATGTTTTTACGTAAATCCACTTTCAATGTCCCCTTAAATTTCACTTTTATTTGAGGCTTAGACCTTTTTTAACCTCTTAAAGAGGGTGGCGGCATTTCAAAATCACTGAAAAACAGTTCACACATCTAAATGAAGCCATTAAGGCGATATACATGCGTTCTATTTAATGGGAATGTTGATATATATATATATATATATATATCTATATATATATATATTAAGGCTTAGAATTAAAATGAAAATAAAGCCTCGAAAATGATTACAATTGAAAATAAGCCTTTTGTGATGGAATCAGGTGTTTGATTGACCGAGTTCTTATCTGAACGATGGTGAAACTCGCTCGAAGGGGTTGACACATGATTTGGATTTACGTAGTCATTCTCGGTTTTGTAATTTACATGTTTTTCACGTAAACCCAGTCTCATCGTCCTCTTGGATTTTACTTTTATTTGAGGCTTAGACCATTTTTAACCTCTTAAAGAGGGTGGCGGCATTTCAAAATCACTGAAAAACAGTTCACACATCTAAATGAAGCCATTAAGGCGATATACATGCGTTCTATTTAATGGGAATGTTGATATATACGAGGCTTAGAAATAAAATGAAAATAAAGCCTCGAAAATAATTACAATTGAAAATAAGTCTTTGTGATGGAATCAGGTGTTTGATTGATCGAGTTCTTATCTGAGCGATGTTGAAACTCGCTTGAAGGGGGTTGACACATGATTTAGATTGACGTAGTCATTCTTGGTTTTGTAATTTACATGTTTTTACGTAAATCCACTTTCAATATCCCCTTAAGTTTTACTTTTATTTGAGGCTTAGACCATTTTTAACCTCTTAAAGAGGGTGGCGGCATTTCAAAATCACCGAAAATTATTTCATACATCTAAATGAAACCATTAAGGCGATATACATGCGTTCTATTTAATGGGAATGTTGATATACACGAGGCTTAGAAATAAAATGAAAATAAAGCCTCGAAAATGATTACAATTGAAAATAAGTCTTTTGTGATGGAATCAGGTGTTTGATTGGCCGAGTTCTTATCTGAGCGATGGTGAAACTCGCTCGAAGGGGGTTGACACCTGATTTAGATTGACGTAGTTATTCTTGGTTTTGTAATTTACATGTTTTAAACGTAAATCCACTTTCAATGTCACCTTAAATTTTACTTTTATTTGAGGCTTAGACCATTTTTAACCTCTTAAAGAGGGTGGCGGCATTTCAAAATCACCGAAAATCATTTCATACATCTAAATGAAACCATTAAGGCGATATACATGCGTTCTATTTAATGGGAATGTTGATATACACGAGGCTTAGAAATAAAATGAAAATAAACCCTCGAAAATGATTACAATTAAAAATAATTCTTTGGGATGGAATCAGGTGTTTGATTGACCGAGTTCTTATCTGAGCGATGGTGAAACTAGCTCGAAGGGCGTTGACACATGATTTGGATTGACGTAGTCATTCTCGGTCTTGTAATTTACATGTTTTTCACGTAAACCCACTCTCAGCGTCCTCTTGGATTTTACTTTTATTTGAGGCTTAGACCATTTTTAACCTCTTAAAGAGGGTGGCGGCTTTTCAAAATCACCGAAATTCATTTCATACATCTAAATGAAACCATTAAGGCGATATACATGCGTTCTATTTAATGGTAATGTTGATATACACGAGGCTTAGAAACAAAAGGAAAATAAAGCCTCAAAAATAATTACAATTGAAAATAAGTCTTTTGTGATGGAATCAGGTTTTTGATTGACCGAGTTCTTATCTGAGCGATGGTGAAACTCGCTCGAAGGGGGTTGACACATGATTTAGATTGACGTAGTCATACTTGGTTATGTAATTTACATGTTTTTACGTAAATCCACTTTCAATGTCACCTTAAATTTTACTTTTATTTGAGGCTTAGACCATTTTTAACCTCTTAAAGAGGGTGGCGGCATTTCAAAATCACCAAAAATCATTTCATACATCTAAATGAAACCATTAAGGCGATACACGTGCGTTCTATTTAATGGGAATGTTGATATATACGAGGCTTAGAAATAAAATGAAAATAAAGCCTCGAAAATGATTACAATTGAAAATAAGTCTTTTGTGATGGAATCAGGTGTTTGATTGACCGAGTTCTTATCTGAGCGATGGTGAAACTCGCTCGAAGGGGGTTGACACATGATTTGGATTGACGTAGACATTCTTGGTTTTGTAATTTACATGTTTTTACGTAAATCCACTTTCAATATCCCCTTAAATTTTACTTTATTTGAGGCTTAGACCATTTTTAACCTCTTAAAGAGGGTGGCGGCATTTCAAAATCATCGAAAATCATTTTCATACATCTAAATGAAGCCATTAAGGCGATATACATGCGTTCTATTTAATGGGAATGTTGATATATACGAGGCTTAGAAATAAAATGATAATAAAGCCTTGAAATGATTACAATTGAAAAAAAGTCATTTGTGATGGAATTAGGTGTTTTATTGACCGAGTTCTTATCTGAGCGATGATGAAACTCGCTCGAAGGGGGTTGACACATGATTTAGATTGACGTAGTCATTCTTGGTTTTATAATTTACATGTTTTTACGTAAATCCACTTTCAATGTCCCCTTAAATTTCACTTTTATTTGAGGCTTAGACCTTTTTTAACCTCTTAAAGAGGGTGGCGGCATTTCAAAATCACTGAAAAACAGTTCACACATCTAAATGAAGCCATTAAGGCGATATACATGCGTTCTATTTAATGGAATGTTGATATATATATATATATATATATATATATATATATATATATATATATATATATATATATTAAGGCTTAGAATTAAAATGAAAATAAAGCCTCGAAAATGATTACAATTGAAAATAAGCCTTTTGTGATGGAATCAGGTGTTTGATTGACCGAGTTCTTATCTGAACGATGGTGAAACTCGCTCGAAGGGGTTGACACATGATTTGGATTTACGTAGTCATTCTCGGTTTTGTAATTTACATGTTTTTCACGTAAACCCAGTCTCATCGTCCTCTTGGATTTTACTTTTATTTGAGGCTTAGACCATTTTTAACCTCTTAAAGAGGGTGGCGGCATTTCAAAATCACTGAAAAACAGTTCACACATCTAAATGAAGCCATTAAGGCGATATACATGCGTTCTATTTAATGGGAATGTTGATATATACGAGGCTTAGAAATAAAATGAAAATAAAGCCTCGAAAATAATTACAATTGAAAATAAGTCTTTGTGATGGAATCAGGTGTTTGATTGATCGAGTTCTTATCTGAGCGATGGTGAAACTCGCTCGAAGGGGGTTGACACATGATTTAGATTGACGTAGTCATTCTTGGTTTTGTAATTTACATGTTTTTACGTAAATCCACTTTCAATATCCCCTTAAGTTTTACTTTTATTTGAGGCTTAGACCATTTTTAACCTCTTAAAGAGGGTGGCGGCATTTCAAAATCACCGAAAATTATTTCATACATCTAAATGAAACCATTAAGGCGATATACATGCGTTCTATTTAATGGGAATGTTGATATACACGAGGCTTAGAAATAAAATGAAAATAAAGCCTCGAAAATGATTACAATTGAAAATAAGTCTTTTGTGATGGAATCAGGTGTTTGATTGGCCGAGTTCTTATCTGAGCGATGGTGAAACTCGCTCGAAGGGGGTTGACACCTGATTTAGATTGACGTAGTTATTCTTGGTTTTGTAATTTACATGTTTTAACGTAAATCCACTTTCAATGTCACCTTAAATTTTACTTTTATTTGAGGCTTAGACCATTTTTAACCTCTTAAAGAGGGTGGCGGCATTTCAAAATCACCGAAAATCATTTCATACATCTAAATGAAACCATTAAGGCGATATACATGCGTTATATTTAATGGGAATATTGATATACACGAGGCTTAGAAATAAAATGAAAATAAACTCTCGAAAATGATTACAATTGAAAATAATTCTTTTGGGATGGAATCAGGTGTTTGATTGACCGAGTTCTTATCTGAGCGATGGTGAAACTAGCTCGAAGGGCGTTGACACATGATTTGGATTGACGTAGTCATTCTCGGTCTTGTAATTTACATGTTTTTCACGTAAACCCACTCTCATCGTCCTCTTGGATTTTACTTTTATTTGAGGCTTAGACCATTTTTAACCTCTTAAAGAGGGTGGCGGCTTTTCAAAATCACCGAAAATCATTTCATACATCTAAATGAAACCATTAAGGCGATATACATGCGTTCTATTTAATGGTAATGTTGATATACACGAGGCTTAGAAACAAAAGGAAAATAAAGCCTCAAAATAATTACAATTGAAAATAAGTCTTTTGTGATGGAATCAGGTGTTTGATTGACCGAGTTCTTATCTGAGCGATGGTGAAACTCGCTCGAAGGGGGTTGACACATGATTTAGATTGACGTAGTCATTCTTGGTTATGTAATTTACATGTTTTTACGTAAATCCACTTTCAATGTCACCTTAAATTTTACTTTTATTTGAGGCTTAGACCATTTTTAACCTCTTAAAGAGGGTGGCGGCATTTCAAAATCACCGAAAATCATTTCATACATCTAAATGAAACCATTAAGGCGATACACGTGCGTTCTATTTAATGGGAATGTTGATATATACGAGGCTTAGAAATAAAATGAAAATAAAGCCTCGAAAATGATTACAATTGAAAATAAGTCTTTTGTGATGGAATCAGGTGTTTGATTGACCGAGTTCTTATCTGAGCGATGGTGAAACTCGCTCGAAGGGGGTTGACACATGATTTGGATTGACGTAGTCATTCTTGGTTTTGTAATTTACATGTTTTTTACGTAAATCCACTTTCAATATCCCCTTAAATTTTACTTTATTTGAGGCTTAGACCATTTTTAACCTCTTAAAGAGGGTGGCGGCATTTCAAAATCATCGAAAATCATTTCATACATCTAAATGAAGCCATTAAGGCGATAAACGTGCGTTCTATTTAATGGGAATGTTGATATATACGAGGCTTAGAAATAAAATGATAATAAAGCCTTGAAATGATTACAATTGAAAAAAAGTCATTGTGATGGAATTAGTTGTTTTATTGACCGAGTTCTTATCTGAGCGATGATGAAACTCGCTCGAAGGGGGTTGACACATGATTTAGATTGACGTAGTCATTCTTGGTTTTATAATTTACATGTTTTTACGTAAATCCACTTTCAATGTCCCCTTAAATTTCACTTTTATTTGAGGCTTAGACCTTTTTTAACCTCTTAAAGAGGGTGGCGGCATTTCAAAATCACTGAAAAACAGTTCACACATCTAAATGAAGCCATTAAGGCGATATACATGCGTTCTATTTAATGGAAATGTTGATATGAATTAAAATGAAAATAAAGCCTCGAAAATGATTACAATTGAAAATAAGCCTTTTGTGATGGAATCAGGTGTTTGATTGACCGAGTTCTTATCTGAACGATGGTGAAACTCGCTCGAAGGGGTTGACACATGATTTGGATTTACGTAGTCATTCTCGGTTTTGTAATTTACATGTTTTTCACGCAAACCCAGTCTCAGCGTCCTCTTGGATTTTACTTTTATTTGAGGCTTAGACCATTTTTAACCTCTTAAAGAGGGTGGCGTCATTTCAAAATCACCGAAAATTATTTCATACATCTAAATGAAGCCATTAAGGCGATATACATGCGTTCTATTTAATGGGAATGTTGATATATACGAGGCTTAGAAATAAAATGAAAATAAAGCCTCGAAAATAATTACAATTGAAAATAAGTCTTTGTGATGGAATCAGGTGTTTGATTGATCGAGTTCTTATCTGAGCGATGGTGAAACTCGCTCGAAGGGGGTTGACACATGATTTAGATTGACGTAGTCATTCTTTGTTTTGTAATTTACATGTTTTAACGTAAATCCACTTTCAATATCCCCTTAAGTTTTACTTTTATTTGAGGCTTAGACCATTTTTAACCTCTTAAAGAGGGTGGCGGCATTTCAAAATCACCGAAAATTATTTCATACATCTAAATGAAACCATTAAGGCGATATACATGCGTTCTATTTAATGGGAATGTTGATATACACGAGGCTTAGAAATAAAATGAAAATAAAGCCTTGAAAATGATTACAATTGAAAATAAGTCTTTTGTGATGGAATCAGGTGTTTGATTGGCCGAGTTCTTATCTGAGCGATGGTGAAACTCGCTCGAAGGGGGTTGACACCTGATTTAGATTGACGTAGTTATTCTTGGTTTTGTAATTTACATGTTTTAACGTAAATCCACTTTCAATGTCACCTTAAATTTTACTTTTATTTGAGGCTTAGACCATTTTTAACCTCTTAAAGAGGGTGGCGGCATTTCAAAATCACCGAAAATCATTTCATACATCTAAATGAAACCATTAAGGCGATATACATGCGTTATATTTAATGGGAATGTTGATATACACGAGGCTTAGAAATAAAATGAAAATAAACCCTCGAAAATGATTACAATTGAAAATAATTCTTTTGGATGGAATCAGGTGTTTGATTGACCGAGTTCTTATCTGAGCGATGGTGAAACTCGCTCGAAGGGGGTTGACACATGATTTGGATTGACGTAGACATTCTTGGTTTTGTAATTTACATGTTTTTCACGTAAATCCACTTTCAATATCCCCTTAAATTTTACTTTATTTGAGGCTTAGACCATTTTTAACCTCTTAAAGAGGGTGGCGGCATTTCAAAATCACCAAAAATCATTTCATACATCTAAATGAAACCATTAAGGCGATACACGTGCGTTCTATTTAATGGGAATGTTGATATATACGAGGCCTAGAAATAAAATGAAAATAAAGCCTCGAAAATGATTACAATTGAAAATAAGTCTTTTGTGATGGAATCAGGGGTTTGATTGACCGAGTTCTTATCTGAGCGATGGTGAAACTCGCTCGAAGGGGGTTGACACCTGATTTAGATTGACGTAGTTATTCTTGGTTTTGTAATTTACATGTTTTTACGTAAATCCACTTTCAATATCCCCTTAAATTTTACTTTATTTGAGGCTTAGACCATTTTTAACCTCTTAAAGAGGGTGGCGGCATTTCAAAATCATCAAAAATCATTTTCATACATCTAAAGGAAGCCATTAAGGCGATACACGTGCGTTCCATTTAATGGGAATGTTGATATATACGAGGCTTAGAAATAAAATGAAGAAAAACCCTCGAAAATGATTCCAATTGAAAATAAGTCTTTTGTGATGGAATCAGGTGTTTGATTGACCGAGTTCTTATCTGAACGATGGTGAAACTCGCTCGAAGGGGGTTGACACATGATTTGGATTTACGTAGTCATTCTCGTTTTGTAATTTACATGTTTTTCACGTAAACCCAGTCTCAGCGTCCTCTTGGATTTTACTTTTATTTGTGGCTTAGACTATTTTTAACCTCTTAAAGAGGGTGGCGTCATTTCAAAATCACCGAAAATCATTTCATACATCTAAATGAAGCCATTAAGGCGATATACATGCGTTCTATTTAATGGGAATGTTGATATATACGAGGCTTAGAAATAAAATGAAAAAAAAGCCTCGAAAATGATTCCAATTGAAAATAAGTCTTTTGTGATGGAATCAGGTGTTTGATTGACCGAGTTCTTATCTGAGCGATGGTGAAACTCTGTCACACCCTCAAATTTCCACGTGCGGGGTTTTACCGCGAGGCGCGTGACACACACCAGGATCCAAGTCAACGGTCACAATAAACAACACTATATGATACGTAAAAATGACATAATCAAACCATTAAGTTTTCATAAATGATCCAACGCTGCGGAAGCGTAAAACTTTATTACAACGTGAAATCAAAAGTACGAAAGTCGACTCCAACCGAATACCCATGGTCAATCCAGACCACATGCATGTAAAAACATATGAATACCTTACTACTGCGATTGGAAAACCATTACTGAACTCGAATACTGTGAATACTGAATACGTGCCCGAATGAATACTGAATACTGCATACTGAATACTGAATACCTAAGAGACAATATGCACCCGCCCGGCCCTCCAAGCCGTCGAGTGGGGCGGGTCAAGCCCAAATAGCGCTATCCACATTTCCCCCGTTGTGCATCCCCGCACATTCATGGTTTCCCCCGGGACTTCCAAAGATCGCATAGTAATATAATGAATACTCCAAAACATAATGAATACGTGAAAACATAATGAATACTCCAAACCCAATGAATTCATGAATACCAAAACATAGTTGAGACACCTTTTTATGAAAACATAATTGACACACGTTTAAAGGACACAGCATGTTTTCTCCCCCGAAAATGTAAAACCAGTAAAAGAGTGGGGCCGTGAAACTCACCTTAGAGTGCGTCTTCTGATAACTAGAATTCCAACACGTGTATGATAATCCCAACTAATGACAACCTATCAATGAGTTTACATAAGTGTGATGACTATTAACCCGAAGGCTAACTAGTCCCCGATTGTCCAGATCTTGACTACGTATGTTAAAAAGTGTGTTTAAACATTACCGAACACTCCGGACCGACACGACATCCCGTTGGTGACCCATTACATCAAATAGTCATGCACATAAGTTTATCACATAAGTTTCAAGCATAAAACACTTAGTTTGCATCAAAAATCTCATTTTAGAAATCGTAGGGTCGAATGTAGCTTCGAGTGGTCGAATGAGGCTTTAAACGGTCGAATGTGGCTACCTTCGCCCCTTTTCTCCCTCCTTCGCCCATTTGTAATACGTTCGACCATTTAGTAATCAGGTTCGACCCTGGAGTCCCTCCTTTGCACCATCGACCGGTCGAAGGAGGCCAGGTTCGCCCCTGTTGTGCAATTTTCCTTAAAAACGCTTCAAACACATTCAAAACGACTCGAAACATCATCAAACACAGCAGTCAAGCATGGATAACTTATCCCTACAAAACCCTACCGATTTTACACCAAAATCTAGTCGTTTTACAAGTTTCCCAAAATAGTAAATTATGGAGATGTCACATCATCATGCATGCAATCTTTACCCAAATAGGAAACTTTATGAAATCAATCAATAATCAACTTAATATGCTTAGATTACCATGAACAATAAACCTCCCAATCATATCCTTATCACTATCATCATGAACAAGCCCTAGATCTAACCCAAAACCCCCAAAATGGATAAAACATCATCAATAATCAATTGTAACCTATCTCAATCATAAAACATCATCAATAACAGTCCTAGATCATTGTTATAACATCTATACAGCAATCAATCGTCAAACAATGCATAACATCACATAAAACACCATTAACACATGTTATTTTGTATGAAAACTCATTGTTTATGTATAGGTTTTGTTTAGAAAGATATTAGGAAGGTTTTTATTCATGAAAACATGTTTGAATCAGATCTGGACTCTTGGGGTTTAATGAAAACGAATTGAAATGCTTTAAAAATGATTTAGAATGAAGAACACACCTTTGATCTTTGTGTAGAAGATGTTTGTAGGTTAGATTATAGAAAACAAGGGCAAAAACTCCTTCCCCAATGTTTAAAGTTGCTAGAGAGTGTTTTTGAGACGGTTAGGGTTTGTGAAATGGTGAAAAATGACAAAGTGTGGTATTTATACTATGTCCACATTCGCCCCTTTTCAATGGGCGAATGAGCCCTCCTTCGACCCTTCTCAGGGTCGAATGAGTCCTTCTGTGGTCAAAGGAAATCCTTTCCATTCAGTTCCCAGGTTCGCCTCTTTACAAGGGTCGAACCAAAGCAATTTATCTCCTTCGACCATTCGAAGTGGTCGAACCAGAGTCCCTTTTTAACTAGTTTTCTAGTTTGTCGTGTTTAACGCATTCTAACACATTTTAAACACATGAGCATGCAACCTTAGTCTATGTTTATCATATTTAAGCATGGATAATTATCTACACATCATTTAAACACACCTATGTATATAATCCACCACACGACCCATAATCTTCATACATACTCAATCGGTTTATGTAATTCACCAACGACGGGACTCGTATCGTGTGTGTGTGTGTGACTAACCCAATGATCTCCCGAATCATTGGACCCTGGACTGGACAATACGGACTGTGTTCCGACTCTACTGACCCCGTCAAGTATGTTTAATAAACGTTTTTCGCTAAGGTAGACTTATGTGTTTATAAAATGTTGACCCAAACATGCCGGGTGTCACATCATCCCCCTGTTGAAAGAATTTTCGTCCCGAAAATTTCCCGAAGTCAAAGAGAACGAAGCGATAAAAAGAAAAATTTTCCCGGTCGTCACATCATCCCCCTGTTGAAAGGAATCTCGCCCGAGATTCACTCTTCGACAGTAATGGGTGTCGACCTAACCCAAGTAACGTTTCCCAGAACACAAACGAAATGATAACCACGAATGAAAGATGATATCGACGAATACTCTATGCCGGGGAACCGCCCTCCCCAAAGTGAATACAAAACAATGAATCCTCCCGATCGAAGGCCTACTAGAGACTACTGTGATCGGTATAAATGACACACCGGTACCGTCCAAGTAGCATCTCCAGAGGACCCACATCAGACCCATGAATGCAAAACGATGACCAAATACCAAACTGAATGCATACAATGAATACGAATCGCCAAACAATGTGAATGAGAATGAATACAAGTATAACGAGAATCAAGAAAAGAATACTCATCAGTAACAGTGTCAGGATCCTCCTGGTTTCTCCCTAGCGCCAATGACGTAGACATGACCACGAGTAGTTCGACCGCCACCTTCATTCCCAGCACCACCTGCAATCCCTTGCTTCAGCTTAGGACAATCCGCTTGAAGTGTCCAGTTTCTCCACAGTGATAACATCCCTGCCTCCCCTGTCACACAATCAAATTTCCGCCTGCGGAGTTCTACCGCGAGGCGTGTGACACACCAGGATCTAAGTCAACGGTCACAATAAACGACGTCTAAATGTAAAACATACGTAAACAGAAACCATGCATAAGTTTAAAACCAACATTCAACAGTGCGGAAGCATTTAAAGTTTACAAAAGTCATGCATAAATAAAACATAAGTTCAAAAGTTCATGATTCCAAAACGTGCAAATGAGACCCTAGACGCGAGACGACTCCAGTGCGACCTCGTGCGCCTATCCGACAGCTGCTACCTTAGCGACCTGAGAAAACATGCTAAAAGAGAGTCAACATATAATGCTGGTGAGTTCACATGGTTTTAATTAAACTTCAAAGTGATCCTTCAAAAACCGTTACCATCACAGTTACTACTATGCTTGTGAGAACGCTAGCTAGGCGCAGAATGAGATACTCATACGGGTGAAACCATTGCTGACTAAGCCGTGTAGTGACCCTTAGTTTCCTATGGGCTACCGTCATCACCGGTAGACTTGTTTTATTAGAGACAATATGCACTCGCCGGTCCCACCGTCGAGTGGGGTTTGTCAGTTCCCAATAGCGCTATCCATATTTCCCCCCACCATATACCCATGTTAGTGTTTTTCTAAGGGACTTTTGATGAACCGTAATAATACGATAAGTAAGCCATAGTATAAACGTGATAAAGAGTCATGAGCCATAAGAGTTTTAACAAGTCATAAGTCATAAAAAGTTTTAAGCATGTTTCTCCCCCCGAAAACATAAACCGTAAAATAGTGTGGCCGTGAACTCCCCTTAGGTTGCGTATTCCGTTTAAGAGTAAAACCGTATGCGTGATATGAGTAAACCGTCTGTAAGATATGATATACCCCAACTATTGGCGACCTATCATAAGATATGTGTTCAAG
>JAUTDX010003178.1:0-51219 GCA_030844895.1 Ambrosia x helenae | reverse complement strand
TATTTTTTTTGAAAAAAAAAATAACCAATGTAAAATAGATGTTTTAAGCATTTTGGATAAAAAAAATAATAAAAGCGCCGATTGGATTTTTTTTAAAAAAAATAAACAAAGTTGCTAAAAAAAAACATATTTTCAGCTATTTACCTATGTTTTTAGCAACTTTGTTTATTTTTTTTAAAAAAAATCCCATCGGCGCTTTTTTTTTTTATTTTTTTTGGCCCAAAACGCTTAAAAACATGTATTTTAAATTCGTTATTTTTTTCAAAGAAAAAAATTGTTTTTTTACATGGGTTTTCGAAGGTTTTCTCAACTCAAGCGGGTTTTCAATTTATAATTGACCTATATATATATATGTATATATAGTGTAAAGTTCAATGGGGAACCTAAAAAAGTGGGGAACTGGGAACCATGTATTTAACATGTTAAATATATTTTAAAAATTCATTTAAACATGCCGAAAAATAGTTTGTCCAAAAAATTTCTTAAGAGCTTTTACATATAAAGATGTATAGAAGCTATTACAATAAAAAAAATTAATTTTTGTGAAAAAAAAATTTTGTACCTTTTTTTAACAAATTTTTAGCATTTTTTTAAGTATTTTATTTTTCGATTTTTTGTCAAAAAGCTTCTACATACATTTATATACAAAATCTATAATTAAACATTTTGATAAAAATGATTTTTTACATGTTAATTCATTTTTATGATATAATTAACATGTTAAATGCATGGTTTCCCAGTTTCCCATTGAACTCACCTCTATATATATATATATAGGATCCGGATATTTTGAAAACTCCTCTGAGTTGCGAGAACTTGAGAACTCCTCTAGACCATGAAAAGACTACACATAAGCAGCTCACCATTATAATAAGAAAGGACAAGAAAGTAATTTACCCTCCCCTACCCTACCCTACCCCACCCCACCCCTACACCCTTTTATTAAAACATTCACCAGACTTTCTCATACTCTCTGACACACCAGACTTTCTTTCTCTAAACACACACACACGTCTCTCACTCTCTAACACACACACACACCCTTCTATCTCCCTAAAACACACACACACGTGACATAGAGGAGGTGGTGACGGTGGGTAGGTTCGAACAGGGGAGGTGGTGACGGTGGGTAGGTGGTGACGGTGTTGATGGTGGTCAGTGGTGGATCTGATGGGTTTTTGGGGTTTGGGGGTGGATCTGATGTGTTTTTGGGTTTGGGGGTGGATCTGATGTGTTTTTGGGTTTTTGAGGGTGGATCTGATGTGTTTTTGGGTTTTGGGGGAGGGTTTTGACGGTGGGGAGGGTTTTGAAGACGGGTTTGAAGATGATAGGTGGGTGGTGGTTCGATGGTGATGACGATGAAGATGACGGGGTTGTTCGGTGGTAGTTGTGGGTTTGAGGGGTGGTGGTGGCTGTGGGTTTGAGGGATGGTGGTGGCTGAGGGTGGTTGACGGAGGTGGTGGCTGTGGTTTTGAGGGTGGTGGTGGCTGAGGGTGGTGACAAGGGAGGGGATATGGTGTTTGGTGATGGTGGGTTGTGATGGTTCGATGATGGTTCGACGATGATGATGTGAAGAAGGTGATGAATTTTGTTGAAGAAGATGATTTGCAGGTATATTATTATTATTATTATTATTATTATTATTATTATTATTATTTATTGTAACTGATTTTGTTTTAAATAAAATGTAAAAATGAGTTGCATAATGGAAACGTATGATCATTGAGGATGTTGATTTTGTTTTTTACTTTCTCGTAAAACCAGTGAGTTTTTTTCATGGGGGTTGTGGTGTTTTTTTATAACATTTTGATATTATTATTATTTATAAGTTTTTATCATGGCTGTGAAAGATGATGATATTGTGAAAAGATGGTGATGCTCCTTTGAAGACAATGATGATGATGATGGTTTTTTTATAGATGTTTTGATTTTTTTTTTACATTGATGTAATACAAATTTTGTTGATGTTTGTTGGCCGTTACAGTGGTGTAAATACGAATGTTATAGATGGTACTAGTTTTTTTTACACTAGCGTAATACGAATGTATAGATGTTTGTTTGGTTTCTACAATACGCTAGTAGGTGTGTAGCATAAATTTATAGATGTTTTGGTTGTTTACAGTGGTGTAATTCGAATGTATAGATGTTTTTGTTGGTAGATGTTTTTTGTTGGTTTTTACACTGGTGTAAAATAACTATACCTGTGTAAATCATGGTAGATTTACACATGTATAAATAATTACACCAGTGTAAATCATCCTCATCATATTTATCTGATTATTTGTTTTAAAACTTTAAAGGATTAAAAAAATAATATATATAGTAAAAAAAATTGATATTTTGAATAATTAAATAAAAAATTAGTATAATATTATATTAGTTATTTTCTCTTTCCATGGTGTTTTTACCAAAACACCCTTAATGTACTTTATTGTATTAAAATATTCATAATACAAATTAATTAGCATGTGATGACAAAACATCTCAAGATTTAATCTCAACCATTGGATTGAGAAGATCAATGGTCCACAAGAGTTCTTATGGTTCTCGCAACTCACACGAGTTTTCAAAATATCCTAACCTATATATATATATATATATATATATATATATATATATATATATATATATATATATAGGGGATGGTTCAATAGAGAACTCATTTTAGGAAGAGAACTCGAGAACTCCTAACTAAATACAAAAAAAATAATAATAAAAAAATCATAACTCAAAATTTAAGTAAAAAAATAGAAAACTAGTTCGGAGCTTCTCTTTCCCACGTCATACCCGTTCAAAAAAAATAAAAAAAAACACACCTAAAAACGCTACTACACATGTGTAGTATAACCCAAAACTCTAAACCCCCACCACCAACTTACCCCCACCCAAAAATCTAATTCCACCCCACCCTCACCAAAATCCCTAAATCGCTTACCCAAAAACCTAAACCACCCATCCACCCCCACCCAAAAACCTAAACCCACCCACCCACCGCCTAGTAAAAACCTAAGCCCCACCCGCCACAACAAAAAACCTAATCCCACCAAAAAACCTAACCCCCTACCCAAAAACCAAAACCCACCCTACCCACCCCACCCCAAAAACCTAAACCTTACAATCTAAACTTAAAAAAACTAAACCTAAAAGCTAAACTAAACCCAAAAACTAAACCTTAAAGCTAACCGGACATTTACTAAACACGTGCATTAGAGGTCGCCTATTTTTTTATTGTTTTTATTTTTTTTCTGAACGGGGATGACGTGGGAAAGAGATGCTCCGAACCAGATTTTTGGTTTTTGACTTAAATTTTGGGTTATGTTTTTTTTTTATTTTTTTCTTAATTTAAATAGGAGTTCTCGAGTTCTCTCCCTAACTATGAGTTCTCATTGAACTTTCCCTATATATATATATATATATATATATATATATAATAGTGTTCCTGTACAAAGGACATTTTCGTACAAAGTGTGGGAAGTCTATGTAGTCATTGTGTTTTAAATTTTGGCTATGATGTTTTCGATTCCGTTTGCATTGTATTGTATAGAAAAACACCAAACTTAACAATTTAAAACACAATCAAATGTATTCTAGACAATAAATTTAAAACACACTGATTACTTTCTTCGTATAGTGTTTTAGATTGCATGTCTATAATACATTAATTAGTGTTTTAAATTGTTAAGTTTTGTGTTTTTCTATATAATACTATGTCTAAAGAATATAAAACCTCATGCCTAAAATTTAAAACACAATGCCTATATAGACTTATCACACTTTGTACAGTAAGCCCACCCTATATATAGGATTTGGATCATTTGAGAACCACCATTTAGGAAGAGAACCAAAGAACCAAGTGTGATCACAAAAACCCCTTCACCAAAAAATAAAAAAATAAAAATAAAAAAAATTATATAACCTAAAAAAAAAGTAAAAAAGTAAAAACACCAAAATGTTTTTTTAGTGTTAATCTTTCTGAAAAAAAAATTAAAAAAAATAAAAAAATAAAAAAATAAAAAATGGCTTTTATTATGTCATATTTACGTCATGTCTAATGCACATGTGCATTTTGTTGTTATATATAGATACTTATACCGTATGCACATGTGCATTTCACTATTAGAGCACACTTTTGAATAAATTATCAATTACCATAATGAAATAATCATTAAATGGACGTCATATGATATATAAGGTGGAAAAAAAATTTATTCAATGATCATTAAAGAGACGCGAAGTGCATTCACTATTATAGTTAGGTTTTTTTTCATGGGTTTAGCTTTAGGGTTTAGTTTTTAGAGATGATGGGAAGGGGGGTTAGGTTTTTTGGGGGATGGGGTGGTGGGTTTAAGTTTTTGGGGTTGGTGGTGAATAAACTTAAAAAAACCACTATATAAAACTATAAAATAAGATAATAGTATTACATGCACATGTGCATTTCACTATTATAGTTAAGTTTTTTTAATGGGTTTAGCTTTAGGGTTTAGTTTTTGGGTATGGTGGAAGAGGGGGTATCTTTTTGGGGGAATGGGATGGGGCGTTTTGGTTTTTTTTTGGGGGGGGGGGGGGTGTGGGGATAGCTGCACATGTGCATTTCACAATTGGGGAGGGGGTGGGGGGGTTGGGGCGGTGTGGGGGATGGGGGGTTTAGGTTTTTAGGGGTTGAGGTGGGTGGGTTTAGGTTTTTAGGGGGTGGAGGTGGGGTTTTTAGGTTTTTTTTGTTTGTGTTCACACTGGTTCTCTGGTTCTCTCCCTAAAGTTGGTTCTCGTATGATCCCTACCCTAATATATATATATATATATGGTAATTATATATAATTTTAGATCATTAATCAATGTTATACCAACATTTATTTTTATTAGAAGGGTGCCGACGAAATGCAACGAAAAACAGAGGCTCGTAATGAAGTAATCTGTTTTTTTTTTACATTTAAAAAAACTATGGCAATATGATACGCAAATTAAAAAAAATCATATTTACTTTGAACAATAGTTTAAACAATGTAAGATAAAAGAATTATGACAAATTATAAAATACCTAATTTTATTTAATAGCAACACTAGTTTTTATTTAATTTAGGCTTTATCCAATTAGATAAGAAGATAGAGAAATAAGTTTTTAAAAGATAAAAGAGATAAAGAAAAGTAACTATTTCAATAAATAGTTTTCTAAGTACTTAAAATGGTAAATATTTTGTTTTTAAATACATTAGTTTAGGGGAAAAAATCAAATTATGCTACAAGGACTTTGAAAGTCCGGGGGATAAATAAGATATTTAACTAATTGGAGTGACAAACTAATTATTCACAAGAATAAATCAATTATTAAGAGACAATTACATGGTTGGTCCATATGGTTTACATATATTGCTTTGTTGGTCTTAAAGCTTTACTATTTACATCGTTAATGCTTAAGTTTGGCAAAACTGTACTCGTGTGTTCCCTCCCTGAAAGGCTCTTAAATTCCTCAATTAGGTGAGTATGCATTGTCTAATTTACCCTTGTTGTTAGCTCTTAACTAATTATTTAAAAAAATAGAATTGGATGGGACTACAACTATACTCGTCTTCTTAACCCAACCCTATCGCCCTTCATCATCCATCATTCCCACCCTACCGACCACCTTCACAAACCATCACCCCCACCATCTACAGCCACCTCCGCCCTTTTTTCCATCCAATATCCCATCTACTAATAACCACCCACTTGCTCCATCGGTACAATGACGTACCTGCAACAAAACCTTAATATCATGCCACTTGTAGCAACCACATCTCGATACCACCTCCTTAAACAATTCACCTACCACCATAACCTAGTAAAACAAACCACCATCAAGCCCAAACTCAGATGGATCCCAGCCTGTTTTTTTCAGCATACCACCTGCTACAACCACGTCTTACCATACCTTAACTTTGTAATTCATCTTCTTCCCTTTGGATCCAAGCTTGATTTTCAGCTGTAATACCGAATTTAGCCCTAAAAAAGCGATTAGCAACTGGTGTGCATCTAATGGAGCTGATTATCTTTATATGCACCATATTATAAACTTATTGAAGATTCCGTACGGAAATTAATGTCGTCGTTGAGTATAGATTAAGGTACTTCTAGGTTTAGGGTATCTAAACGGGGTTTGATTAAAGGAGTGACAGAGAAGTCGCACGTGATGTTAACGCCACACCAGCTGCAACTTAACCATCTAACCACTTCCAACCTTCAACCTGCAATGACCATTGTTGATCCTACCACCACACCCACCCCGCAAACCATCACCACTGCTTCACTATCCTCTACAAACCTTCGCTTGTGACCACTTAATCTCTGACCATCACCGAAAACCACACACCTACAATTATTTGGGGAAATGGTGTGGGGGTAGAAGAGGGGGTGTGTAGGATCGACTTCCGGGCAAGCCGACAATCACGAGCCTTAGTGTTTAGTGTGCGGAATCCACTTAACCGGTTCAGACAACAAAAATGACTATGAAACTAAGATAAACGAAGCATCAACACACACAAAATACAGTTAAAATGTTGTATTGATTCATAAACACAGCACAGGTGTTTACAAACAATCTCAGACCTTTAGACCTTGGCTAGGGTGCTTGGGGAATGTGTGATGTGACAACTTGATGATTAGGGCAATGATTGATGACTTTTATACCTGTCCTACTTGTCCAGGGCCCTTGGGGCCAGTAGCAGCATTCGACACGAGTAGCAAGGGGGCGAGTAGCTCCCTACTCGCCTAATACATAGGTGATTAGCAAAGCTAATCGCCTATACACAATCCTACTCGCCTGTTAAAGCCAATCATGCCAAAACGACTTGTAAGCACACCCAAGCACCCGTAATACATACCAAACATCACCTATACTAGGCTAGGGACATCGTGTACTAATAAGACTCCCCCTTGGACCTAGCTAGTATGATTACAAAAGACAAAACTTCACAAACACAGCTAACAACTATCATTTTTCATTAACAAAACATCAAAACAGATAAACAACCAACAAAAAGCTAAAACAGCAGCATCTTCAGTCTTCAAGTCTTCGCAATCCTGATACTAGTAAGCTTCAAACAATCACATCCAGCATGTATCTTGTGAGCATGTTAGAACCGAATCAAATGCTGAAACTTCACATCTTGATCGACTTCTTGCTGAAGGTGCTGGATTGGATACAGGAACAGCGTCTCTACATCTTGCTCGGACAGATTGATCAACCACATTGGATCCCAGATCCTAATCTTCCTGCACATCTTGGGAGCATTGTCTAGCACGATCATTGCTTCTGTCGTTATCGAATCATAATGCCAGAACTTCGGTGTAATGTCTTGTTTGATAGGAGCGGTCGGTATTCTTGACATGTACTCTGGTTGCTTGATCTTGTGTTCCCATATTAGATGCTTGGTTATGGGATGCAGCTT
The DNA here is from genome assembly GCA_030844895.1 of Ambrosia x helenae. Taxonomy (NCBI): domain Eukaryota; kingdom Viridiplantae; phylum Streptophyta; class Magnoliopsida; order Asterales; family Asteraceae; genus Ambrosia; species Ambrosia x helenae. The sequence goes on along the minus strand of JAUTDX010003178.1, from coordinate 43,798 downwards.
CTTGGTCTTGTAAGATCTTGGATATTGAGGCGTGAATGATCTCCAACCATAGGTACTTTCTCTCTTCAAGATGCTATAGAAGCACTCGAATCCAGGACACCTGTCATAGTACAAAGGAAAGTCTAGACGTACCAGGTCTCAAACATACCTGAAGGGCAAACTCTTGATCTTGTCATAACAGTTGAAGTATAAGAGCTCTTCTTGCCATTTGACACTTAAAATCTTGGCATGTTCAATGTAAGCCCAGGCAATCACATTCTCAGACATCTTGGATAAACGCTTCTTGAAGGCAGAAGGTTGTACTGGACCTTTCTTCACGGTGTGAGCTTCCACAGACTGGTACCATAGAGAGCACAGTCTCATAATACGTTCAGTTCTAGATAAGACCTCATCTGGTATGAGTAGGTTCAGCCTGGAGCTTCTCCTCAGCATCTTTCAACATCTCATCATCTATGTCAGGGATCCATGTGGTAGACTTATCAACAACATACTCTGGAGTTTCCATTCGGGTTCCCTCTTCCATCTCAACTTCATTGTTGTCAGGATTAGCTTCTGGAGGTGGAGTATAGCTTGCATCGGAAGATTCTCCGAGTGACAAGCCATATATCTGCTTCATGTCTTTTCTGGACAGTTCAGGTGCAATCTCACCTTCTTCCATGTATTCCAGAAACTTAGGGAGTTGCCACAGGTTCCCATAATCATCATAAAGAAATAAGTTCCTCAACGGTACAGCCACTTCAATAGGAACCACCCCATGCTTTATATAATCCTGCATCATCTTGATTTTATCCCCAATAGACTCCCCCTTAGCAGAAGAACTTGCTTCGGGATCCTTGCCTTGCCTATCATGACCTTTCTTCCCTTGTCTTTCTCGTGCACTAGATGATGATCCACCACCACCTGTGGTTCCAGGATCATCACCACCTGCATCACCACCATCACTATCATCATCATCATCATCATCATCATCATCATCATCATTGTCATCATCCTCCTCATCATCATCATCTTCCTCATCTTCACATTCTTCCTCTTCTTCCTCATTACCAGAACCAGTAGCAGAACTTGAAGCACGAGTCAACCTAGGGTGATCTTCAGTCAACTTGTCTACCCTTTCCCTTAACTGCTTGTTTTCTTCTTTGTATGCTTCAATTCTATGTTCATTGTTGATATTTGCAAGCTGTAGCTGGTTGTACTGAGACTCAACGTTGGTCAGTCTATCCATAGTTTCTTGGGTTGACTGCACCAACTGTTGGTTTGATTCAATAAGTAGCTGATTTGACAACTGAAGCAACCTGTTTGATGCTTGTACTTCCTTGCTGATCCGAATGGTTTCACTTAGTAGCTCAATCATACCTTTCTCAATTTCTTCAATAGTAGCTACTTTGCCTCTCAGCTCTGAGCTCTCACGCGCCTAAGTATTAACAATAAGCATGAGTTCATTTACATGGCGTTTAAGTTGTTCAGTGGAGGTAGGAACATAAGAAGAAGAAGACTGTGAAGCCGTAGCTGATGCAAAGGCTTGAGGAAATAGCTGTGCCCTAAGAGTCTTCAAAGTGTCACCAACACATCCAGGCACTAACTGTTATGAAGCTGTTGCCGCACCAACAGTAGCTGAGACGGACTCAGTGAAGAGTACTGTTGATGGCATTGGCATTGTAATACCCGCAGACAAAGCTGCACTTGATGTTGTAGTTGTTGTTGTTGTTGTTGTTGTTGTGGTGGTTGTTGTTGTGGAAGTTTCAGGCATAGAAGTCTCCCAAATCTTGTCTTCTTTCTCTTGGATTTCTCAGGAGATCTTTGCGCCATCCTTTTACCACGAATCTTAGCCTTAGTCTTTTCTTTCCCCGAGGGCGGAGTGGAGAGCTCAGCATCTATATCTGCTATCTGTTCATCTGGATCCACAGTAAAAGTAGGATCCTACTCTAAACTCTTCTTCTCAGCCCATTTCTTCTTTCTCTCATCAGCTTTTCGAGCTCTAGTACAAGGGGAATCATCAGAATCTGTACCTTCTGAATCAGTATCACTTGTGACATTTACTGGAGCATCCTCGTCTGCAACAGATTTTCCTTTACCAGACTGGGATGATCCCTAATCTCCCCCTGCAGACGGTGGCTCCTGGGTTTCTAGAACTTCAGTGTCAAATAGATCATCTTGAGTATAGCTACTGCAGAAGTGCTGCCTGGAATGTTCGTCCCCAACTCAGTAGAATCTTGACATATATATCACCTTTCTAAAACGTTCGCCTCTAAATAACAATGTCATCTTCAGAATCATTGTCTTTGTGTCTCCATCTGTTGCCCAAAAGTGGTTCATAATCTATCTTGCATAGATGACCAAACAGTCATCTGTTCTTAGGCTGCTTATCTTTAGGTTGACCTTTGAAGATCAACATCCTCTCCATCTCCCTTTCGTTGATATGAGTTAGAACAAGACACTTTAGCTCATTCTTCACCAAATCCGGCACTTGTGTGTCAATAATCATATGAAGAAACCGAGGATATACAATGAATGGACTCTTTGTCATCTTCGACTGAATAACTTCTTTAAGGTGGTGCATGATCATCCCGGATAAGTTGAACGACTTGTTTAGAGTCAATGTAAATACAGCTGATGCTAATGTATCCCTGATCGCATCAAAAGTCTTCTTTCTAGGACCAAGGAACTTTAGGAAAACGTGTATAAGATACTTGAACGGTGGTGACACGTTTCCTTTCTGCATTAATTCATTCCTTGTAACATTCGCGTTCTACTTCATACGTAAAAAACCGCCATGGATAAGAATGGAAGCAAAGGTGATAGGATCATCGGATGAGTCTTGAAAAAGGAGTTCTTCTCGAATAAGTTGCTCAGTGATGCATACTTCCTTGTCTTAAATTCTGCTCCTGATAATAGCGGGCATGACCATACAATCTACTTCGGCGTTGTGGTAGAACTCAGGAAGAATATCCTTGTATGGCACATGTTGCTTAGTGATGGCATGAATGATCCGTGGCCGCTTCAAGAACTCAATCATCCCTTCAAACACCTTTTTCTTGTCTCTGTCAATGGGACCAAGGAAAGCACAGACGTTATTCTCAGGCGACGTACCCCAATCCATGACTCTAAACACACAAACAAAGCATTAGATCATAAAAACGACAAAAACGGACAAAAACAACTAAATCTTGCTGAACTTGCTGCAACAGGCCATTAGGAAAAGCTAATCGCCCCTTTTCCACACAAGTAGGAGTCTACTCGCCTGTAACAGGGCACGAGTAGCCCTACTCGTTCAACTGTTCACACGAGTAGCTTTCTACTCGTCTGACAGGTCTGACAAGTTCATCAAATTTGTACAATTCTGTTGTGGGTCGATTTGGGTTAAGATTTTTGTGTTATTATGTTCTAAAGGTCCGATTAAAAAACCCTAGTATTGATTTTCCATTAACAAACACATTCAGATGGTCTATTGATCGATTATATGTTGCTAGGATTTCGTTTTTTAAATCATCAATGTAACCCTCAAAAACAGGTTGTTCGATCTTGAAATTTTGACCGAGTGTTACCTTGATGATGCTTAACAAGTTTCAACAATCAAAAACAAATGGGCAAAAGGGGGAGGTTGAATCGTTAAAGAGGGAAACGAAGAACAATAGTGAATATTTTGAAATGGAAGTGAAAAATAACTAACTGTTGTATATAAGGTGTTACCTATTCGTGCTACTGTTCACACGAGTAGGATTGGTAATCGCCTCTTTTTGTGAACGAGTAGCTTGCTAATCGCTTGCCAGTACACACGAGTAGAAGTCTACTTGTTTGAAGAACACACAAGTAGAGTTTCTAATCTCTTCTTCCCAACAATTATACCTTAACCCCATTTAATTTCCTAATCGAGTCTACCACACATGGTTAGGATTAGATACACACAATTTGGACTCTAATCGTCCCTAAAATAAACGATTATAATTTCTAATCGTGTCTATCTATACTGAATTACCAAATAACATTTTTAACCCCTGCGAGGTTAAAACATGCATTTTCATCCAATTTTTCACAAGTGATTCAGATTACGACTCAGAGAATTTTCATTTTTCATTCTTTCGCCCTGATACTTGAGAGAAGACAGTTTTGAGCCAGCAAAAACACAAATATCGATTAGTTGACTTTCTGGCTTTTATTTCTGAAAGGAGTAAGATTACAATGGATTAGAATTCCAACATCGGTACAATCAAGAATGAATAAAGATAAAATCTTTTTGTGATTTTTCAATATAAGGAACAGAAATCTAAATGCAGGAAATCAACTAACTATACACAAGTATATTTTTGCAAGTTTCATCAGTTAGGGAATCATATCAGTGCACGGACTAAGCTAGAACCCTTATTTGTTTAGTTTTAGTTCAAATTACCAATAAGCATCCTACAACAGCTGCCATATTGTTGTCCACCTAAACTTAAAATCAAGTTTTATCGCTAGGCACTTTAGATACGTTAAGGTAATATTAAGATTGATTAAAGGTGTTCCCCGCACACGTGACATATTCCCGCATCAAGGCATGCATAAAGCTTCCTCGTAACCGGTGAATAATTTGTTGTCATCCGTATTTTCAAGGTATGGACTCAGTGGTGATCAGGTCTGCATGAACGCTGCAGCAAAGAGACCAGTTAGATCTTGACCAGGGTTCAAGTCAAATACCGTTAATTGATTTTTCGGTACGATGCTTTAGGTATATGATTTGATAGCTTAGAGCGAATTCTCTTGAGAATTAGTGTTTTTGCATTTATGCTATTTTTGCTCTTAAAGGATTTCCAGACGTCTCCTTATCAGAATTTATTCTACTTTTTGTTTCCTTTTTCTTTTTCTTAAGAAATGACATAGAGGTGTCTCAGTTGTAGGCTGCGAACCCAACTTACGTCACATGTGCCACTCCCTTTTTATTCTGAGAGACGTCCAGTTCACCTCGGATATACCAACCTCTTAAAGTCCCAAAACCTCGGATTTTGGCATTCTATCAAATGAGATTTAGGTTTTGAGACCATATGCCAACGCGACGTTAATCCACACAATTCTCAATTGATTTAGGTTTAAATCACCGTGCCGAACTTGGAAATGATTTTGAGCCTATTGACACATCATTGTAGAGGCTGCTTATCGTTTTCAATTCTTTTAAATTTTAAGGATTCAGATAGTCCACTGATGAGTCAATATCATTTTCCCTATTTCACCAAAGAAACTCATTTTTTCTTTTCTCATTTTTTTGATTTTTCTTATTATTATTTTTTTTTTGGAAATTTTCTGATTGATTTTTGGAATTTTTTTATTTTCTCCCACTAAAAATTTAAAAATTTGCAAAAAGACAATATATTTGGATTTTTCTTATTTTTGAAGAAAAATATTTACAAAAACGATCATCGATGAGGATCTAATCTAGCTTTTCTTTAATGCCTTTTAAAATTTACAGATACTCAAAACGAGGTCTGTCAAAAGCTTTGGTGAATAAATCTGCACGTTGGTAATCAGTGGAATTTAATCATACCTATCAGTCTCTTTTCATATCAATCGCGTATGAAATAATACCGAACATAGATATGTTTCGCCTTGGAATGATTAACCGAGTCTTTAGCAAGTGCTATAGCGGACTCATTGTCACAGAAAATGGGAGTATTAAGAAATTTCAAACCGTAGTCTCTCATTTGTTGTTGTATCCATAGAACCTGGGAGCAGCAGCTAGATGCAACTACATATTCCGACTCACAAGTTGATAAGGACACATAGGGTTGCTTCTTGCACTTCCATGAGACTAGTCTTGATCCAAAAACTGGCATCCAGCCGATGTGGATTTTGCGTCTTTCTTGCATTCGCCAGAGTCAGCATCACTAAAGGCGATGAGGTCAAACTTATCGTCATTAGGGTACCATAGACCTTTGGTCGGACAACCTTTTAGATAACGTAAGATCCTCTTCACAGCAATCAAGTGGGACTGTTTTGGCCTTGACTGGTATCTGCATAGTAGACATGTTGTGAACATTATGTCAGGTCTTGACGCAGTGAGGTACATCAACGAGCTAATCATCGCCCGATAAAGAAAATGATCAATAGCTTGTCCTTTCTCGTCAAGACCAATCCCGTGATTGATCTGAATGGGGGTGGCAACTGGAGTAGAGTCTTCCATCTAGAACCGGCTCAAGATGTCAGCAACATATTTGATCTAGTGGATGAAGATCCCCCGATGCTTGTTGTTCTACTTGTAGACCAAGAAAGAATTGCATCTCCCCCATCGAGCTTATCTTGAACTTCTCCTGCATAAGCTTTTCAAATTCCCCACACATAACATCATTAGTAGACCCAAAAATAATGTCATCAAAATAAACCTGTACCAGCAGACGGTCACCACCCTTTTCCTTGGTGAATAAGGTGCAATCTACAAGTCAACGGCTAAACCCATTGGATATAAGATAGTTGCTAAGCATTTGATACCATTCTCGCGGAGCCTGATAGAGTCTGTACAACGCTTTGTTCAATTTGTAGACTTTTTCACGATGAAGTGGATCCTCAAAACCCGGTGGCTATGCAACATACACCTCTTCCTTCACTATACCATACAGAAAAGCACTTTTCATGTCCATTTGATAGACCTTAAACCGTTTGTACAAAGCGTAAGCTAAGAACATTAAGATAGCTTCAAGGCGAGTAACTGGAGCGTATACTTCGTTGTAATCTATTCCTTCAATCTGACGGAAGCCAAGGACAACCAATCGAGCATTGTTTCTGATAATCACCCTGTGGTCATTCCGTTTACACTTGTAGATGCACTTTGTTCCAATCTTCTTTGCGCCTGGAGGTAAGTCAACTAAAGTCCCACAGTCCTAGTTTTTGGAACCGCTGAAGCTCAGTTTGCATTGATTCAATCCATGGTTATTCTCTTAGTGCCTCTTGCACAGTTCTTGCTAGTTGAGAAACATATAGAGCGAACGACCAATAGTTCTAATGACTTGATTTTCTGATTTTCGAGTAGAGTGCTAGGGTACCTGCATTGTCACTTGGACTAGCATTTCTGAGCTGACTTCGTGTCATAACTCTACTAGCCGGATCACCTATCACATTCTGCAATGGATGAGTGTCGTGAATCCGAGATTCCGGATGTGCCGGCACTGGATCATCCGATTACAGATTGAGATTTTCCAATCCTTCAAATAGATTTGTCTCTTAGGCGCTTGAACTAGAGGGAGTAGCGGGTTGCATATTAAAACCTGGGAGATCAATCCGAAGACCGACCCTGGGAGGTGCTGAAGTAGAAGGACCAGCTTGATTGTTTCCTGTAGGAATGACTGGAGCTGTAGTGGTAGATTCACCATTTCCAGCTAGTTCATCAGTAAGTGTTTCATGAGACTCTGCAAATTCTCTGCAAATTCCTCATCTAAAGATGAAGATTCTTGAATCTCTACTAACGATTCCTGAAAAACTTCCTCAACTTCAGCTGTTGCGGTTTTACCAGGGGGACCCGTGGATGTTGAGGCATCATATGTTGTTGGAGTAGGGTATTAATGACGATCGGACACATCAGAGGTGAGCTGGCTGCGTTTTCACACTCGTAATACATTTGAGCAACAACATCATCCACCACATTATCCACGTTGAAAGAATATAACAAACTCTTGTAGTCGAACAGCCAATCGGGTCCAACACCAGGAGCATTGACAGTATAGCGTTGAACATCGACATTAAGCCACTCTTCAACGTGTTGAGTTCTTTCGTTGTACACTCTTTTACTGGGAGTGTTGTGGCCAACAAAGAACCTTTCTTCTGCCTTTGCTCCACATTTCTCGTGTGGTTGGATCATAGTGCATGGAGCCTTGAATGGTTCCAGAAACTCTAAGTTCGGTTTCCTACGGTTCAGCAATTCGTTAGAAGTCTTACAATGCTTCTTACCGTAAGAACCCTATTCAGAGTATAACACGCACAATGAATCGCCTCATTCCAAAATAATACAGGAAGATTCGAATCTGCAAGCATTGTTCTGGCCGCTTTTATAAGAGTCGAATTCTTTCTTTCTGCAACCCCGTTTTGCTGTGGAGTGTATGGAGCTGTAAACTCATGATGAATTCCCTTTTCTGCACATAACGCCTCCATAGCATGATTCTTGAATTCTATGCCATTGTCGCTGCGAATCCTGCGGATCTTAAGCTGATAGATGTTCTCTAATTTGGCGAATAGATTCTTCAAGTATTCGAATGTCTCACTCTTATGTTGCATACACACAACCCAAGAGAATCTTGAATAATCATCAGCGACAACCAGACATTATAAATCTCCATTCTTGCTTTTCCGATTGACTGGGCCATAGATCCATGTGCAGCCGCTCGAGAGGAACACTGCCTGAGTTGACCTTCTTAGGTTTGTGAGACTTATTCTTCTGCTTCCTTTTCTTGCATGAGACACAAATGTCATTCAGATGAAAATTCTTGACTGAGACACCTTCCACAAGCTGATTCCGAACTAAATGATTCATATTCCTCAAGTGAATATACCTCATCCGTCTGTGCCACATAATAGATTCCTTCTCGGTTGCTTTAGACAGAAAACGAGTGACCTGCCCCTGAGTTGTTATGGCATGACTCATTTCCAGAACATAAAGATTTTTTACTCTTAAAGCAGAAATCATAACCCACTATTTCGGAATCTTAAAACCAGGCTTTAGAATAAAGCTTGCATTATCATCAAAGAACATTGTATACTTCTTGTCACATATTTGAGAGACGCTCAGCAAATTGTGGTCTATCTGCTTCACGAAGCTTATCTTCTCGAAGCTGATTATTCCATTACTCATACTACCTTCTTTTGAGATATAACCCCCTTTATTACCAGCAAAGGCAACATATCCCTAGTTGATATTCTTGACATCAAATAGCATCGATAAGTCACCGGTCATGTGCCCAGAAGCTCCACTATCAACAATCCAGAGACTGCTGATAAGGTCCTGTGGAACTCCCTGCACAAACATTCAATGTTTAGTGGTTATGGGGGACCCAAGCCTTCACGGTCTTGGGTCTTCCATGTTCATCTAAAGTCGGGAAATCAACCCATTTTCCATTAGGAGTGGTGTTAATCCCAATGGTCCGGCAGTAGAACTTGAAACAGATGATTCTCCAGATTTGGTTGGTGATTTGGGTCTCCAAACCTGCTCCGGTTTCTGTGGCTTGGACTTCTTCTTTCCTTTGGGGCTAGAAGGTCTAGCCTCGGATTCCTTAGATGGAATAGACTTTGGATCCACTTCAAACTTAACTACATATGGCTTAGATTTCGGGTCGCCCTTTGGTTTAGCTACAGCCTTAGCTTGTGGCTTAGGCGCTGCTTCAACTTTTGTAGGAACTGGACTCCCCCTCATCTGTGGAACCTTACCATCAACTGGCTTTTGGTTCATAGCAATTTTGTTTCTGTTGTCATAAACAGTCTGATTCCCCATTTGTTTTTCAGAAGATTTTGGGGATACTGGCTGTTTGGTATTACCGAAACTTGGAGCATCATCCACTTCGATCCTCTTTGGTCTAAATTCAGGGCACGTAGCAACTAAATGCTCACGCTCCCCGCATTTAAAACAGGATCTGTACTCCTCAAACTTTGGAGCCTCAAGTAAGTCCTTCTTTTTACCCTTTCGTTTAGACTTGCTGGCAAATGTGTTTTTGGGTTTCCGATCCTCAAGACATTGTTTCTGCCAATCAATATCAGGTTCGTTCTCAACAACATTTCCAGAAGGTGTAACGAATTCAGTCACATGCTTCTTCAGATTTTTCTTTTGAGCTTGATTTTGAGGCTCATCAGTGTTCTTTTTTTGATTTTTCTTATTAGATTCATTGGACTAATTACCCTGGTCCCGTTTACCCTTTCCCTTACCGTTACCCTATTTTTCCTTTCCAAAGGTAATGACAGATTCTTGCCAAATTTTAGTTACCATACCAGGGGCCATATATCTGATAGGAAGCTCCTCATCAGCATATATTTTATCAGATCCCTTCTTTTTATAGAACACTTTTAGCCTCTTATCATCAGCTGATTGCACTTTCAGCTCAGGAACACATTGATTTTCTACGGTAATAATGTGATTCTAAGGAGGAATATAAACGTTTTTTACTGGTGCATTCAGCTGTGAATCCTCAAACTCATCATCCGAAATGTCTATTTCACAAACGCTCACATCATCCACAATCTCACTAGCTCCAGCAGCTTCAGCAGCTTGTGCAGCCTTAGCAGCTTTAGCCACTTCTGCCACTTTAGCCGCCTTTGCAACTTTAGCCGCTTCTGCAGCAATGTCCACCACCTCCTCCTTTGGCAGGACATCGTAAGTGTGATTTTCAAATCTCACTGGAGGTGGACATTGTGCATATATAGGGCTAGTGGGATCAGAATTGTCAATTATGTGATCAAGAACATACTTGCAATTCAAGTAATTCTCCAGCTTCTTTTTGATTATTTCATAATCACAATTAACTATTGCCAACTGTTTCTTAGTGTCTTCTAACTCATTAATATAATTATTTATAGCCATTTGCTTGTTATAAAGAGTTTTAGACAGTTCAAAAAACATCTTTCTTATAATTTTCAATGGTGTTTTTAAACCCTTTTTCATTTGATTTCAAAACATCATTGGTTCGTTGGGAATGACCTAAATCAGCTTTAAGGTTCAGATTCTCGTTTGTTACGACATTGATTTTGTACCTTAGCTTGTCACACTCTACACAATCAGATTTATAAGTGGAAGGCGAACTTACCTTGGTAGATGATTCTATGATTGCCATCAAAGCATAATGAGCTGCAGACTTCTCAACTCCAAAGAATCCAGAAAGTTTGTTCTTTGCACAAACAACATCTACCAGAAAAGATCACTTGCTGATGAATTCATCTGCTTCAGCCAATAGTTCTTCCAAATCTAATCCCCCATCAGAATCACAATCAGAAATTTCATTATCAGGAACTACGACTTCTTGTGAACTGGTGCAGTCTTCAACTTCAACAGGTGCATCAGAAACTTGCTGGACAAAACATGCTGCACCACCCTTCGGAGCAACCTCTCCCTCTAAGTGAAGGTTCCAGTTAAACCCTTAATCAGCTTGTATTACCAGGGCTTGACCTTGATTGTTGTTTGCAGGAGGCCTCTGGTTCTGGTTTTGCACAGGGATGAGTGCTCGTTCAGTATTTGGGTTAGGTTGTGTCTGAGCTTGCTGCCTCTGGTTTTGATTGCCTCGGTTGTTGTTGAAAGGATTCTGATTACCTTGCTGTCTCGGTCGGTCACATTCTTTAGCAAAATGTCCTTTGGTGCTACAGTTGTAACATGTGACCTTACTCTTATCAAAACCGAATCTTGTGTTGTTGTTTATCAGCACATCTCTCCTTCCAGTTCTATCCATGTATTCCTTTGCTCTTCTAACCACGCTTGCTAAGTGCCACTGAATGTCTATTAGATCCATGTCATCCTTACCAATCTGTGCATAATCTTCTTGAGTGAGATAAGGATTCCCGATATGCCCCGCAACTAGTCCACTGTAGGAGTTGACCAAGGTAGACAGTAGAGCCATATGTTCTTGGGCTAACTCCACAGTCAGCTTCTCAAAATCCGCTGTGTTTAGCTGCTCGGCGATTGGATTGGTCCGATAGCCACTTTGATTTGATGTAGAAGCACCTCCACAACCACTATATCCTGAAGATGAAGCACCACCAAACCCTGATGAAGAAGGTCCACCAATGTTTGAAGCTGCTTGTGCTGGTGCTGCAAGATGAGAATAAGGGTTAACACCAAATTGGTTAGTATTACAAGATAAAGGATACGAATTTCCTTGTCTCAAATGATAGACTGGTGGACGAACATCTACTGGGGAGCATAGTTGTCAAAAGCAAAAACTGGATTAGGATTGACAACAAAAGTTGTCTGTGGTTTGGATCCTCCCACGCTTGTGTCCTGTGTTGTGGTCCCGTAGTTGATGCTAAGATTCTGGGGAATAAACGCCTTTTTCGCCCTTCTAATTTCATCAGTCTCTTTGTTCTCTAGCTTGGTCACGAATTCATTAATGGAGAGAGTCTGATAAACATTGTTTGACTTCTGGATGTCAAGCCACTAATGACAGTGTGAAGGAAGTGCATCTGCAAATCTTTCCACAAGTTCTGCTGATGTGTATACTACCCCATACTGATACATCTCTGACATCAAATGATAGTATCGTGCTGTCAGATCCCGCAACGACTCATTTCCTATGGCAGTGAAGTTCACGAACTCCTTCTTGAGCTGATCCATCTTGATCTTTCGAGTCTTCTCATTTCCTTCATTCCTCTTTGCAAATGCAAGCTAGAGCATCTGCGAGGTTGTACACTGTGAAAACTGAGGCAGGATGTCCTTTAGGAGAGCTTGTGTTAAAGCAGCCATCGCCTTCTTCTCATAGTTGTACTTTCTTCGTTGATCATCAGTCAGGTCTTCTAAGGAGACGGGAATGTTGGAATTTTCGATCATCAGTCTAGTATACCCATTTTCAATAGCATCCCATACTAGTCCATCAATACCATCGACATGTGTCTTGAATCTGCCTTTCCAGGAGTGCTAGTCGGCCATGAACGGAAGTTTTGGTGCCCTATTAGAACTACCCGTTTCCAAGTCACTAAGGAATACCAAAGACAAGTGGTGTATTGTAACACCCCAAAACCATTTGTTCGTCTAATTATGCCATTAGGCGTGATTAGCAGAATTATTAAAACGAGATCCGAACAAAGAAAGAACACAGGTTATGTTCTAATATAGAAATAATCTAGTTAGTGTTATTAATCTTATTAACAAGCTAATAATATGAGAAAAAACTAGCTTGAATAGCTAGTTTCATAAGAAATGACAATTAGGGATTTTTGGAGGGACCATAGTTGCCAAAATGGGAAACTTGTGGGTGCATAATGTTGAAAAGGGAAGAACACACACACATAAGTGTGTGTGTGTCGATTATAATCAGGAGAATGTATTCTCCATCATCTCCAAACCCTCAATATCAAACCCTTGCTCAAATCCAAGCCAAATTAAGAGTTCTTTTGGTGCATTAGCAAGAAACGAGTCATCTAAGGCTTAATAAACATCGAGGTACCTTTTATTTGGTAGAAATTGATGTTATATTCATTCTTGATCATGGTGAAAATTTAGGGTTTTACAAAAACGTGATAATGTATGTTGATGGTGGTTTCTCTAACTTTAGGGAGCTCCAAACATATCTAAATATGGTGTAAATAGCATTTTACATATGTGTTTGCTATGTTCATGTGAATATGTTAACTTGTGAAAATTGGGGTTAAACCTCTATGTTGAACCCATATACATCTAGTGGTCTTGGGAATATTGTGAAGTTGTTATAGTAAGAAATTTAGGCAAAATGGTCTAAATAATGTGTTATGATGATGATTAGACAAATGGTGATGCTTTGGCTATATCTTGAACTTTTGAAACTAAATAAATTGGTGGGTGCACACCAAGTGTTTAATTAAATGCCAAATTGGTGAACACTAGTGAAACTATGAAGTTAGAATCATGTAAGAGCCATCAATTGTATGTAATGTTGGTTTGTAATAAGCCAAGTTGATTACACATTCTATGTAAGGAAATATCTATGGATTTAGCTATAACTGATAATGAATACATGACATGTGGATAGTGAAATAATTCCATGTTGTGTATTCTAATAAACGAGTTTGACTCATCCTCAAGTTAGGTACAACAAAGAGGGAGCAAACGGGTCAAACGGATGCAAGGCGGATGCCATGGAAACATGAATGGATGCAAGGTAAGTTTTACTTACACCAATGTACTATAACATAGCTTAATTGTTGTAGATATTAGTCTTAAATCTTGAATGCATGATAAAGATAAACCCTAAGGGGTAGAAGCTATTAATGGGTCACCTTATGTGCACTCAATACAAAACGTGGTTTATGACCTTAATCAAGACAATGTGTTATGACCAAATGGTGAAATCCATCAAACGGGTCAATAAATAAAGATATGTGAAAAATGATGTTTTAATCTAAATGAAAGCATTTGAATGAAGCCGTTAAGAATGGTGTTAAATGGGTCAAGTTAGTGTCACTTGAACCATAATAAAAACTTGGGTAACATAGTATCATGAACTATGGGTCTAAACGGGTCATATGGTGAATTCGTCATCATTTAAGTCCAACACTTGATGCTTGTTTTCCAAGCATTAAGATTCTTGAGGTTTACGGATCAAATGGTATGGTATTATCATTTGAGTTCCGAGAAGTTAATGTGTCTATCTAGAAATCACGCAGGTAAACGCACTCGCGTATGCATGCTTGATGTTAAGAATCATGGAGGATGAGCACAAGGTATGAATATGGGACACGGGCACCCGGTAATTCCGTAGCTAATAAAACACCTTCGGGCGAAGCAACATGGGTACTAAAACTACCCACATGAAGGGTGGGTGCAAATCAAGTAAGTTATTTCCATAACTATGTCTAATGCGCGCTAATGCGCTTAGAATCTACTAAACAAGTGAAAACTTGTGAAAGGATGAAAATCTAAGTCCGGGAGGACTTGGAGGTTTTAAACAAGTCAATGAGTCAAAAACATTGGAATTGGAACAAGAAGTTTCGCCACGAATGGCTAAATTGAAAGATTTAACCATGAAGGGCATTTTGGGAATTTAAAAGATTTCTAAAAGGTTGAATCTAAGAAACTAAATCATAATGAAACAAATCGGATAAACGCTTTTGTTGATCAAGTGTCTAATGACTTGACAACCTAATCGGTAGGCATTTGGTGTGGTCAAAAAGTGCCTTGCTTGATTCAAGGCCTTAACGGGTCGATATGGGTAAAAATCAACATAAACACTTAAAACTTTGAACCGGGTCATAGCATCATGAACCGGACTATAATTTCAGTCAAACAAAGGTGTATTTAGTCGGCAAGTCAATACTTAGGCTTCGGAAATCATCAAATGCGGTTGCGACATGATTCCCATGCTTAAAAATCACCAAAAAGGGATCAGAAGCTGTGCGCGGCCGCGCACTTAGAACGACCGGCCGCGCACAGAGACCTGCATGTCAGCACGATCTTTAAAATTCCATATAAAATCGTAGAAAAATCGTTAGGAGGTGTTCGTTATATGCCTGGAAAGCACTCGGAGCGTAGAACAATTCTCATTTGAAAGTCGAAGTCGGATTTTGGGTTTTAGAAGGGGTAAAATCGATCCGAACAGCTGCTGCGCATAAGTTGCGGCAGTTTGTTCTCCTGATAAAGGGCCGTTTGGCCTGGTTCGTTCTGTTTCGACGTGTAATGACCATCGTACTAGTTTAAATGTTTCATTTGACCACTCACTAACCATTCTTTGTGTAATGGTGATAGGTAAACATGTGATGGAAGTCCCGGAGCAAGGATCAAGTCGCGATAAGAGCCGAACACACCCGATCACTCATTCAAACTTCCGCACTAGAATCTAAGGAACTCCCGTTAAAACGCAACATCTTAAAATATGTTTTAACTATTAAAATGTAAAATTTGTGTGAATCAAACATGTATTTGATCTTAATGGGTTGACTTATAACAAATTTCAAAGTTTTAATCGGGAGTGGTTTACGTAAGGTCCAAACCTGTATGATTAGGTGTTGATCGTGTGATTATGGGTTAGGGTCTTACAAGTGGTATCAGAGCCATAGGTTTGAGGGATCCGAGTGTCGGGAAGGATACTTGGACTCAAACCGTGCGCTCAAAGTGTTAAAGGGTGTTCGGTTCGAGACTTGATCAAGGAATCAGGTAAGTAATACCTATAATAAACATCCGTTTTGATCGGAAATTGTTATAGGTAATCAATAGTGATATCGCGTAGATACACGCTATCTCAAAATCTTGATAAGGAAATGGTTAGGTACTCATGGGGCCTATCCAAAAGATTGATTCGGGCAACGGAAATCTCGCATACCAAGAACTCTAACATCACTATTGCAGTGATGCATACTAATACTGAAATGTCATGTTACTAATTAATTGAAATTATAAATGTGACAGGGATGATAACATTTTATTTGATCGAGAGAGGATCAAATGATTCACCAAACGAGGTTGTAGAGGGTTCGGGAGCACGGCTGATGGCATGCTCACTAAGGACCAAGTCAAGTAACGACTCGGGCTAATGGATCAGTAACGAAAGGGAACACGGGAGCAAGTATCAAATAGGTACATGCTCGAAATCATAGTAGGTGCATTAGTATGCAATTATCACCTGAAGAGTGGTAATTGCATATGCAAGCAATAAGCAAATGTGAAAGGTGCATAGTTCACGATAATGAACGATCAATACACAAACTTAACTTGAACATCGAGACCGGGTTGGGGGTAATCATCCCAAACTAATGTTTAGAAAGGCGTTGTGATCATACCAATGAGTGTGATCACACAAAGCTTATTAAAACGAAAACACATCGCTTTTTCTTAATGAATAAAGTTAAAAACCCAACATTGAATAATTTATCAAGGAAGGGTTTTACCAAATAAAATAAGGGACACAATCATGAACTGAAGCTTTGCTTACATAGGATGTGATGTACTAATTATAACAAGTCCATATGTACCATATGCGGATTGCTTACCCTGGCCAGGTAAGTGTTAAACATATGATACCATGGGTTTCTTACAATTGATACATATACAACCTATGTAACAAAGGCTTAGTAAGTGTGAGGTGTCATGGGATTTTGGATGTAGTCCACTGTCTAACATGGCAGGGATGCGATCCATGCAAGACGTTGAGCGAGGCACCAGCTGGAATACGCTGGGCTAGCAAAGAGGACAACAAACTGGAGCGTTTGGACGTAGTCCACTGTCTAACACGGCAGGGATGCGAACCATGCAAGACCTTGAGCGAGGCACCAGCTTATACGTTGGGCAAGCAAAACGGGCAATATACGATTCGAGTTATCCTAGGTTGATACAAAGATTGACTTGAACCTTAATCAAGGTTTAGTCATAAATAGATTCAGTTCGGAAATAAACTTGAACCTTAATCAAGGTCGAGTCATAAACATATTTAGCTTGAAAACAGACTTGGACCTTAATCAAGGTTAAGTCATAATTAAACTCGGACTTTTATAGAAGGTTAAATTCGTAAAGAGGGACTTGAACCTTAATCAAGGGTTGAGTCATAATCACATTCGGGTAAGTCATGAATCTTGGGATTAATGACCTAAAACAGCGGGCTTGGGCCATCATAAATTAGTAAATCATTCAACCCTCGGGTTAAGGATGAAAAAGTGTAAACTGCAATAACATTAGATTGTATTGTTGGTACGATTTAATACAAAACATAATAACGGTTGGATTGTATAGTTATTACAATCTGATGCAAACCGTGATAACAGGAAATTAGTCGATACAATACGTAGTAATGACCAATCTACACCGTGTTTTATGAAAAGAAAACCGACCTCAATTTGTATTGAGATCGGTAATCAGAAAGAGGACTTTTAGAAACTAAGCGTTCTAAATATATAAACGATTTGAAATCTAAAACTCAAAAGTCTTTAAACGGGTCGGGTGGGGCAATGACCACCAATCGAGTTAGCAAAACGGGAAATTGGGTAAACCCAATAAATGGCAAATTCTTAAAATAGGATTAGCCAAAGAAAGGAAAATGTTAGTGTAAAGCAAGGTTTGTTTTTAACATTCTAGCAAACCAAAAAGAAACGAGGGTTGGATTCGGGGATGAATCCAAGAAGCTAGAAAACGACTATGTTAAAAAGCATGGTTAGTCTTGGAAACCAAGACAAATTACTTGTTAGTAATAGACGCATAGACATGTATGCATATGCATGCTACAGCCAAGTATTACAGTAGATGCCCTAAGGTGCATGATAGAATGGCCCCTTAAACCATTACATCATTCTGGATAATGGTAGACGGGGATAGTCTACGGATCTAAGGAAGACCTATGAAGAACATAAGTAGCTAAAATGTCGGGTAGGGGGTAAGTATGTAGATATTGCCCCTAGTTAACCGAAATAATAGAATGACTCAAGTCATATTATGAAAGCTAAGGCTTCCATATAATAAAAGTTAGAAAGCCGAGTAAAGGGATACAAACAATAAGTATATAGAACTACTCTTTAGACTATAGAATGTCAAGGGATTGAGCGGTGCTCAAAACTGATTAGAGAAACTAAGGTTCTTTGGTATGACCAAAGCAACAACACAAGAAAGGTTTAGAGGATGAAACCTCTTTAAGGGAGGTAGACTTGTAACACCCCAAAACCATTTGTTCGTCTAATTATGCCATTAGGCGTGATTAGCAAAATTATTAAAACGAGATCCGAACAAAGAAAGAACACAGGTTATGTTCTAATATAGAAATAATCTAGTTAGTGTTATTAATCTTATTAACAAGCTAATAATATGAGAAAAAACTAGCTTGAATAGCTAGTTTCATAAGAAATGACAATTGGGGATTTTTGGAGGGACCATAGTTGCCAAAATGGGAAACTTGTGGGTGCATCATGTTGAAAAGGAAAGAACACACACACATAAGTGTGTGTGTGTCGATTATAATCATAATCAGGAGAATGTATTCTCCTTCACCTCCAAACCCTCAACTTCAAACCCTTGCTCAAATCCAAGCCAAATTAAGAGTTCTTTTGGTGCATTAGCAAGAAACGAGTCATCTAAGGCTTAATAAACATCGAGGTACCTTTTATTTGGTAGAAATTGATGTTATATTCATTCTTGATCATGGTGAAAATTTAGGGTTTTACAAAAACGTGATAATGTATGTTGATGGTGGTTTCTCTAACTTTAGGGAGCTCCAAACATATCTAAATATGGTGTAAATAGCATTTTACATATGTGTTTGCTATGTTCATGTGAATATGTTAACTTGTGAAAATTGGGGTTAAACCTCTATGTTGAACCCATATACATCTAGTGGTCTTGGGAATATTGTGAAGTTGTTATAGTAAGAAATTTAGGCAAAATGGTCTAAATAATGTGTTATGATGATGATTAGACAAATGGTGATGCTTTGGCTATATCTTGAACTTTTGAAACTAAACAAATTGGTGGGTGCACACCAAGTGTTTGATTAAATGCCAAATTGGTGAACACTAGTGAAACTATGAAGTTAGAATCATGTAAGAGCCATCAATTGTATGTAATGTTGGTTTGTAATAAGCCAAGTTGATTACACATTCTATGTAAGGAAATATCTATGGATTTAGCTATAATTGATAATGAATACATGACATGTGGATAGTGAAATAATTCCATGTTGTGTATTCTAATAAACGAGTTTGACTCATCCTCAAGTTAGGTACAACAAAGAGGGAGCAAACGGGTCAAACGGATGCAAGGCGGATGCCATGGAAACATGAATGGATGCAAGGTAAGTTTTACTTACACCAATGTACTATAACATAGCTTAATTGTTGTAGATATTAGTCTTAAATCTTGAATGCATGATAAAGATAAACCCCAAGGGGTAGAAGCTATTAATGGGTCACCTTATGTGCACTCAATACAAAACGTGGTTTATGACCTTAATCAAGACAATGTGTTATGACCAAATGGTGAAATCCATCAAACGGGTCAATAAATAAAGATATGTGAAAAATGATGTTTTAATCTAAATGAAAGCATTTGAATGAAGCCGTTAAGAATGGTGTTAAATGGGTCAAGTTAGTGTCACTTGAACCATAATAAAAACTTGGGTAACATAGTATCATGAACTATGGGTCTAAACGGGTCATATGGTGAATTCGTCATCATTTAAGTCCAACACTTGATGCTTGTTTTCCAAGCATTAAGATTCTTGAGGTTTACGGATCAAATGGTATGGTATTATCATTTGAGTTCCGAGAAGTTAATGTGTCTATCTAGAAATCACGCAGGTAAACGCACTCGCGTATGCATGCTTGATGTTAAGAATCATGGAGGATGAGCACAAGGTATGAATATGGGACACGGGCACCCGGTAATCCGTAGCTAATAAAACACCTTCGGGCGAAGCAACATGGGTACTAAAACTACCCACATGAAGGGTGGGTGCAAATCAAGTAAGTTATTTCCATAACTATGTCTAATGCGCGCTAATGCGCTTAGAATCTACTAAACAAGTGAAAACTTGTGAAAGGATGAAAATCTAAGTCCGGGAGGACTTGGAGGTTTTAAACAAGTCAATGAGTCAAAAACATTGGAATTGGAACAAGAAGTTTCGCCACGAATGGCTAAATTGAAAGATTTAACCATGAAGGGCATTTTGGGAATTTAAAAGATTTCTAAAAGGTTGAATCTAAGAAACTAAATCATAATGAAACAAATCGGATAAACGCTTTTGTTGATCAAGTGTCTAATGACTTGACAACCTAATCGGTAGGCATTTGGTGTGGTCAAAAAGTGCCTTGCTTGATTCAAGGCCTTAACGGGTCGATATGGGTAAAAATCAACATAAACACTTAAAACTTTGAACCGGGTCATAGCATCATGAACCGGACTATAATTTCAGTCAAACAAAGGTGTATTTAGTCGGCAAGTCAATACTTAGGCTTCGGAAATCATCAAATGCGGTTGCGACATGATTCCCATGCTTAAAAATCACCAAAAAGGGATCAGAAGCTGTGCGCGGCCGCGCACTTAGAACGACCGGCCGCGCACAGAGACCTGCATGTCAGCACGATCTTTAAAATTCCATATAAAATCGTAGAAAAATCGTTAGGAGGTGTTCGTTATATGCCTGGAAAGCACTCGGAGCGTAGAACAATTCTCATTTGAAAGTCGAAGTCGGATTTTGGGTTTTAGAAGGGGTAAAATCGATCCGAACAGCTGCTGCGCATAAGTTGCGGCAGTTTGTTCTCCTGATAAAGGGCCGTTTGGCCTGGTTCGTTCCGTTTCGACGTGTAATGACCATCGTACTAGTTTAAATGTTTCATTTGACCACTCACTAACCATTCTTTGTGTAATGGTGCTAGGTAAACATGTGATGGAAGTCCCGGAGCAAGGATCAAGTCGCGATAAGAGCCGAACACACCCGATCACTCATTCAAACTTCCGCACTAGAATCTAAGGAACTCCCGTTAAAACGCAACATCTTAAAATATGTTTTAACTATTAAAATGTAAAATTTGTGTGAATCAAACATGTATTTGATCTTAATGGGTTGACTTATAACAAATTTCAAAGTTTTAATCGGGAGTGGTTTACGTAAGGTCCAAACCTGTATGATTAGGTGTTGATCGTGTGATTACGGGTTAGGGTCTTACAAGTGGTATCAGAGCCATAGGTTTGAGGGATCCGAGTGTCGGGAAGGATACTTGGACTCAAACCGTGCGCTCAAAGTGTTAAAGGGTGTTCGGTTCGAGACTTGATCAAGGAATCCGGTAAGTAATACCTATAATAAACATCCGTTTTGATCGGAAATTGTTATAGGTAATCAATAGTGATATCGCGTAGATACACGCTATCTCAAAATCTTGATAAGGAAATGGTTAGGTACTCATGGGGCCTATCCAAAAGATTGATTCGGGCAACGGAAATCTCGCATACCAAGAACTCTAACATCACTATTGCAGTGATGCATACTAATACTGAAATGTCATGTTACTAATTAATTGAAATTATAAATGTGACAGGGATGATAACATTTTATTTGATCGAGAGAGGATCAAATGATTCACCAAACGAGGTTGTAGAGGGTTCGGGAGCACGGCTGATGGCATGCTCACTAAGGACCAAGTCAAGTAACGACTCGGGCTAATGGATCAGTAACGAAAGGGAACACGGGAGCAAGTATCAAATAGGTACATGCTCGAAATCATAGTAGGTGCATTAGTATGCAATTATCACCTGAAGAGTGGTAATTGCATATGCAAGCAATAAGCAAATGTGAAAGGTGCATAGTTCACGATAATGAACGATCAATACACAAACTTAACTTGAACATCGAGACCGGGTTGGGGGTAATCATCCCAAACTAATGTTTAGAAAGGCGTTGTGATCATACCAATGAGTGTGATCACACAAAGCTTATTAAAACGAAAACACATCGCTTTTTCTTAATGAATAAAGTTAAAAACCCAACATTGAATAATTTATCAAGGAAGGGTTTTACCAAATAAAATAAGGGACACAATCATGAACTGAAGCTTTGCTTACATAGGATGTGATGTACTAATTATAACAAGTCCATATGTACCATATGCGGATTGCTTACCCTGGCCAGGTAAGTGTTAAACATATGATACCATGGGTTTCTTACAATTGATACATATACAACCTATGTAACAAAGGCTTAGTAAGTGTGAGGTGTCATGGGATTTTGGATGTAGTCCACTGTCTAACATGGCAGGGATGCGATCCATGCAAGACGTTGAGCGAGGCACCAGCTGGAATACGCTGGGCTAGCAAAGAGGACAACAAACTGGAGCGTTTGGACGTAGTCCACTGTCTAACACGGCAGGGATGCGAACCATGCAAGACCTTGAGCGAGGCACCAGCTTATACGTTGGGCAAGCAAAACGGGCAATATACGATTCGAGTTATCCTAGGTTGATACAAAGATTGACTTGAACCTTAATCAAGGTTTAGTCATAAATAGATTCAGTTCGGAAATAAACTTGAACCTTAATCAAGGTCGAGTCATAAACAGATTTAGCTTGAAAACAGACTTGGACCTTAATCAAGGTTAAGTCATAATTAAACTCGGACTTTTATAGAAGGTTAAATTCGTAAAGAGGGACTTGAACCTTAATCAAGGGTTGAGTCATAATCACATTCGGGTAAGTCATGAATCTTGGGATTAATGACCTAAAACAGCGGGCTTGGGCCATCATAAATTAGTAAATCATTCAACCCTCGGGTTAAGGATGAAAAAGTGTAAACTGCAATAACATTAGATTGTATTGTTGGTACGATTTAATACAAAACATAATAACGGTTGGATTGTATAGTTATTACAATCTGATGCAAACCGTGATAACAGGAAATTAGTCGATACAATACGTAGTAATGACCAATCTACACCGTGTTTTATGAAAAGAAAACCGACCTCAATTTGTATTGAGATCGGTAATCAGAAAGAGGACTTTTAGAAACTAAGCGTTCTAAATATATAAACGATTTGAAATCTAAAACTCAAAAGTCTTTAAACGGGTCGGGTGGGGCAATGACCACCAATCGAGTTAGCAAAACGGGAAATTGGGTAAACCCAATAAATGGCAAATTCTTAAAATAGGATTAGCCAAAGAAAGGAAAATGTTAGTGTAAAGCAAGGTTTGTTTTTAACATTCTAGCAAACCAAAAAGAAACGAGGGTTGGATTCGGGGATGAATCCAAGAAGCTAGAAAACGACTATGTTAAAAAGCATGGTTAGTCTTGGAAACCAAGACAAATTACTTGTTAGTAATAGACGCATAGACATGTATGCATATGCATGCTACAGCCAAGTATTACAGTAGATGCCCTAAGGTGCATGATAGAATGGCCCCTTAAACCATTACATCATTCTGGATAATGGTAGACGGGGATAGTCTACGGATCTAAGGAAGACCTATGAAGAACATAAGTAGCTAAAATGTCGGGTAGGGGGTAAGTATGTAGATATTGCCCCTAGTTAACCGAAATAATAGAATGACTCAAGTCATATTATGAAAGCTAAGGCTTCCATATAATAAAAGTTAGAAAGCCGAGTAAAGGGATACAAACAATAAGTATATAGAACTACTCTTTAGACTATAGAATGTCAAGGGATTGAGCGGTGCTCAAAACTGATTAGAGAAACTAAGGTTCTTTGGTATGACCAAAGCAACAACACAAGAAAGGTTTAGAGGATGAAACCTCTTTAAGGGAGGTAGACTTGTAACACCCCAAAACCATTTGTTCGTCTAATTATGCCATTAGGCGTGATTAGCAAAATTATTAAAACGAGATCCGAACAAAGAAAGAACACAGGTTATGTTCTAATATAGAAATAATCTAGTTAGTGTTATTAATCTTATTAACAAGCTAATAATATGAGAAAAAACTACCTTGAATAGCTAGTTTCATAAGAAATGACAATTGGGGATTTTTGGAGGGACCATAGTTGCCAAAATGGGAAACTTGTGGGTGCATCATGTTGAAAAGGAAAGAACACACACACATAAGTGTGTGTGTGTCGATTATAATCATAATCAGGAGAATGTATTCTCCTTCACCTCCAAACCCTCAACTTCAAACCCTTGCTCAAATCCAAGCCAAATTAAGAGTTCTTTTGGTGCATTAGCAAGAAACGAGTCATCTAAGGCTTAATAAACATCGAGGTACCTTTTATTTGGTAGAAATTGATGTTATATTCATTCTTGATCATGGTGAAAATTTAGGGTTTTACAAAAACGTGATAATGTATGTTGATGGTGGTTTCTCTCACTTTAGGGAGCTCCAAACATATCTAAATATGGTGTAAATAGCATTTTACATATGTGTTTGCTATGTTCATGTGAATATGTTAACTTGTGAAAATTGGGGTTAAACCTCTATGTTGAACCCATATACATCTAGTGGTCTTGGGAATATTGTGAAGTTGTTATAGTAAGAAATTTAGGCAAAATGGTCTAAATAATGTGTTATGATGATGATTAGACAAATGGTGATGCTTTGGCTATATCTTGAACTTTTGAAACTAAACAAATTGGTGGGTGCACACCAAGTGTTTGATTAAATGCCAAATTGGTGAACACTAGTGAAACTATGAAGTTAGAATCATGTAAGAGCCATCAATTGTATGTAATGTTGGTTTGTAATAAGCCAAGTTGATTACACATTCTATGTAAGGAAATATCTATAGATTTAGCTATAATTGATAATGAATACATGACATGTGGATAGTGAAATAATTCCATGTTGTGTATTCTAATAAACGAGTTTGACTCATCCTCAAGTTAGGTACAACAAAGAGGGAGCAAACGGGTCAAATGGATGCAAGGCGGATGCCATGGAAACACGAATGGATGCAAGGTAAGTTTTACTTAGACGAATGTACTATAACATAGCTTAATTGTTGTAGATATTAGTCTTAAATCTTGAATGCGTGATCAAGATAAACCCTAAAGGGTAGAAGCTATTAATGGGTCACCTTATGTGCACTCAATACAAAACGTGGTTTATGACCTTAATCAAGACAATGTGTTATAACCAAATGGTGAAATCCATCAAACGGGTCAATAAATAAAGATATGTGAAAAATGATGTTTTAATCTAAATGAAAGCATTTGAATGAAGCCGTTAAGAATGGTGTTAAATGGGTCAAGTTAGTGTCACTTGAACCATAATAAAAACTTGGGTAACATAGTATCATGAACTATGGGTCTAAACGGGTCATATGGTGAATTCGTCATCATTTAAGTCCAACACTTGATGCTTGTTTTCCAAGCATTAAGATTCTTGAGGTTTACGGATCAAATGGTATGGTATTATAATTTGAGTTCCGAGAAGTTAATGTGTCTATCTAGAAATCACGCAGGTAAACGCACTCGCGTATGCATGCTTGATGTTAAGAATCATGGAGGATGAGCACAAGGTATGAATATGGGACACGGGCACCCGGTAAGTCCGTAGCTAATAAAACACCTTCGGGCGAAGCAACATGGGTACTAAAACTACCCACATGAAGGGTGGGTGCAAATCAAGTAAGTTATTTCCATAACTAAGTCTAATGCACGCTAATGCGCTTAGAATCTGCTAAACAAGTGAAAACTTGTGAAAGGATGAAAATCTAAGTCCGGGAGGACTTGGAGGTTTTAAACAAGTCAATGAGTCAAAAACATTGGAATTGGAACAAGAAGTTTCGCCACGAATGGCTAAATTGAAAGATTTGACCATGAAGGGCATTTTGGGAATTTAAAAGATTTCTAAAAGGTTGAATCTAAGAAACTAAATCATAATGAAACAAATCGGATAAACGCTTTTGTTGAGCAAGTGTCTAATGACTTGACAACTTAATCGGTAGGCATTTGGTGTGGTCAAAAAGTGCCTTGCTTGATTCAAGGCCTTAACGGGTCGATATGGGTAAAAATCAACATAAACACTTAAAACTTTGAACTGGGTCATAGCATCATGAATCGGACTATAATTTCAGTCAAACAAAGGTGTATTTAGTCGGCAAGTCAATACTTAGGCTTCGGAAAT
Organism: Ambrosia x helenae; assembly: GCA_030844895.1. Taxonomy (NCBI): domain Eukaryota; kingdom Viridiplantae; phylum Streptophyta; class Magnoliopsida; order Asterales; family Asteraceae; genus Ambrosia; species Ambrosia x helenae. Next base: position 17,640 of record JAUTDX010003178.1, on the reverse strand, counting down.
CATCAAATGCGGTTGCGACATGATTCCCATGCTTAAAAATCACCAAAAAGGGATCAGAAGCTTTGCGCGGCCGCGCACTTAGAACGACCGGCCGCGCACAGAGACCTGCATGTCAGCACGATCTTTAAAATTCCATATAAAATCGTAGAAAACTCGTTAGGAGGTGTTCTTTATATGCCTGGAAAGCTCTCGGAGCGTAGAACAATTCTCATTTGAAAGTCGAAGTCGGATTTTGGGTTTTAGAAGGGGTAAAATCGATCCGAACAGCTGATGCGCATAAGTTGCGGCAGTTTGTTCTCCTGATAAAGGGCCGTTTGGCCTGGTTCGTTCCGTTTCGACGTGTAATGACCATCGTACTAGTTTAAATGTTTTATTTGACCACTCACTAACCATTCTTTGTGTAATGATGCTAGGTAAACATGTGATGGAAGTCCCGGAGCAAGGATCAAGTCGCGATAAGAGCCGAACACACCCGATCACTCATTCAAGCTTTCGCACTAGAATTAATCTAAGGAACCCCCGTTAAAACGCAACATCTTAAAATATGTTTTAACTATTAAAATGTAAAATTTGTGTGAATCAAACATGTATTTGATCTTAATGGGTTGACTTATAACAAATTTCAAAGTTTTAATCGGGAGTGGTTTAAGTAAGGTCCAAACCCGTATGATTAGGCGTTGATCGTGTGATTATGGGTTAGGGTCTTACATGTATCTGTTGAGTTGCAGCGGCTGTGAGTGCCCATGGGTTACTATTCATCATTTGTTGTTGTTTCTGAGCACGTTGTTGAGCCGCAAGCACCCACGGATTGGTTCCGGAAACATTAGCTTGTTGTTGTTGTTGTTGCATCGTTGCACGTTACGCTCGGCCGAAAACTGCCAAGGATTCGGGGGTACATTCATTTGATTGTTAATTGGTTGGTTATATTGTTATCTCGGTTGATTCAAATGTCCCCACGGGTTTGCCATGTGTTACAGTTTGATAAAAGTCCGATACTTAGGCAAATTTAGGTTTCAGCACTGTTAGACACGAGTAGGGAATAACACATGAGTACAAAGCTAATTGTGTGTATTTCAGGCGATTACAAAGCTACTCACGTGAACAGTTGAGCGCTTATGAAGTTTCGGGTGATTAGGATTGGACAGACAATTAGGATCCTAATCGTGTGAGTGAGACACGGGTAGAGTCCTAATCATGCGAATTAGGAACGAGTACAAAAACCTAATCGCCTCTAAGGTTGCTAATCGCCCCTTGCAGGTCTGAGATGAACTTATGCATGAAAACGATCATATTTGCTTCAAAATCTATCAAAAACACTGTGTTTGATTCCCAATGATTAGGAAAGTTGTAAAAACACTGTTGGAACAAACCCTAATAAAAACACACGTTTATAGTGCGGAATCCACTAATAGATTCGGACAACAAAAACGACTACGAAACTAAGATAAACGAAGCATCAACACACACAAAATAAGTTTAAAATGTTGTATTGATTGATAAAACATAGCACTGGTGTTTACAGACAATCTCAGACCTTTAGACCTTGGCTAGGGTGCTTGGGGAATGTGTGATGTGACAACTTGATGATTAGGGCAATGATTGATGGCTTTTATACCTGTCCTACTCGTCCAGGGCCCTTGGTGCGAGTAGCAGCATCCCACACGAGTAGCAGGTGCGAGTAGCTCCCTACTCGCCTGATACGCAGGTGATTAGCAAAGCTAATCGCCTATACACAATCCTACTCGCCTGTTACAGCCAATCATGCCAAAACGACTTGTAAACACACCCAAGCACCCATAATACATACCAAACATCACATATACTAGGCTAGGGACATCATGTGCTAACAGGGTGGGGTGGGTTTAATATTATATTTAATTGGGGTTTTTAATTGTTTATTTGTATAATTGAGGGCAAAAGTGTATTTTACTTGTTTTTAACGGACGAAATTGATGACAATTAGGGGTAAAGATTATACTAGTGCAATTTTGCTGAACTCAAGGACCAATGGTGTAAATAGTGAACCAACATTGCAATATTTGTAAACCATATGAACCAATCATGCGATTTTCTCCGATAATTAATTTAGTGCTACAACCTACTTTTAGTTTTATAATTTTTTAATGTTTAGGTTGTTTTCCACCGTTGTGTTTTTTTCTAGGTTATTTTTTCTATTTTCCTTTTTTAAACATTCATCAAGTAAGTATGGACCGGGAACTATTAAATGAATAGAAACAAAGATTGTGTTTTGGTTTGCAAAGAATGAGATGTTAATTGGAATATATTATCGTGGCAGATTGAAAAAGAATAGGCCAAGTACTCCTTGAAACAAAATGGTTTATTTGATTTTTAGTTATATAATTTTAAACATGAGTAAATTGTAATTTTTGTTTCGGAGGTTTCTCTCTATTAACAATTATAATCAAAGATGAACACGTTAAGGCACTTGATTTCCTCTTCACGTAAGTTGTAAAATAGTAATCTCAATTCTCAACTACAATTACCCTTGCAATTAAAAAAAACACATAAAAAGAATTTAATGGCGGGTTGAGCGGTGGAATCGAGCCGGTTCACTTAACTGACATATTGAAGATTTGAACCAATAGCGGGTTGAGCGGTGGAATCGAGCCGGTTAAACAATTTCAATCCAATCGAAGTTCGGTTGACGAAGATGGTGGTGGTGATGGCTGAAGTTTAAGTTAGAGAAGACGGTTTTGGTCTCATGGCCACTATTCTAATATTTTTATCATCATTAGTTTTACATTTATTTATTTATTTTATTTTGAGTTAATTACCAATTTAGTCCATGAGATTTGTTAAAAATTGTCAATTTCATCCACAAGTTTCTTTTTTCGCATATGTGTCCTGTTGTTTCGATTTTTTGTCATTTTAGTCCAACCCTCTTAACTACGTTAAGAAAAGTTAGTTAAGTCAGAGGTATTTTGGTCATTTTACATATGTATTTCTTTTTTTGCCATTTTCATTCAAAATCAATTTTAATTTTTTTTTTTTTTTTTTTTGCATTTGACCTCATATTTTAGGGCTGTGCACGGGTCGGTTCGGGTCAGTTTTTGGCCGTAACCGTAACCGAAACCTTAGTACGTTTCGAAACCGATCGGGTTCGGTTATTTCAGTTTCGGGTGTTTCGGTTATTTTTCGGGTTCGGTTCAGTTTCGGTTAACTGAAACATATGATAGGGGTGAGCATAAAACCGAAAAAACCGAACCGTAACCAAAAAAACTGACACAACCGAAACACTCGAAACCGAAATAACCGCACCATCACCTCCACCGTCCCTTTAACTGAACATATGATAGGGGTGAGCATAAACCGAAAAAACCGAATCGTAACTGAAAAAACCGACACAACCGAAACCGAAATAACCGAACCCAATCGGTTTCGAAAACGCACTAACCGAACAAGTCGGTTTCGGTTACGGTTATGGCCAAAAACCGTCACGAACCGACCCGTGCACACCCCTAACATATGAGGTCAAATGCAAAAAAAAAAAATAAAATAAATTTGGTTTTGGATGAAAATGACATAAAAAGAAACACATATGTAAAATAACCAAAATACCCCTGACTTAACTGACTTTTCTTAACGGAGTTAGAGGGTTGGACTAAAATGACAAAAAATCGAAACAACAGGGAAACAAATGCGGAAAAAAAACTTTTGGATGAAAGTGACAATTTTTAACAAATCTCAGGGACTAAATTGACAATTAACTCTTTTATTTAAGTTAAATTACAATTTGAAAAGACAAATTTACCTCATTCTTAACTGACTCCAGGGACGATTAAATAGTGTTAAGACTTTAAACCACAATGAGTCAAGGTGTTAATCTTAGACTAAACTTGTTAATTAAGGAAGACTTTTGGTAAAACATTTGATATACATCTGTTACTGGTTACTAATTTCCATACGAATTAAGTGAAACACGATTTTAGTGATATGATAAGTAGTTGAAAGTTGAAACATCCGAGATTGGTTAGGCAAACGTTTGGCTTGACCTTGATTATCATCAAAGTAGTGATTTGTGGACGAGGCTAAAGCACTTTTAGACAACCAATTATCCACCACATGTATACATGTATACATGTATACATAACCCCACATCTTGATTAATGTAATTATTATTATTTATTGTTTTGGAAAGTTTGGTTGATATGAAACCAGATATCCCAACAAATATCTGTTAACACTTAAATTACACAAATAAAAACTATTTCAAACTTTATATATACACACACAAAGATGTTATTCGAATCCAATAATATCTTTTAGAATTGCGAGAACAACAATCTATCTATAATCTATATAATAGGGGTGGGACGCATGACACTTGTTGAGGCATGCCCTCTTAATTTCCTTCCAAAAGTTTTTATCTCTCTAATGTAAAATTAAACCAAATTATGAAACATTTAATTATTTTTTCATTAAGTACCATAGCGCTATACAAAAGACAAAAAGAAAACGAATGTTTTTAATGAGTTTTGTTCATGTAGACAAAAAACACAATTTCACTAATTCATTAATCATGTGTAGGTAAGTCACAAATCATATTACGATAGTATATATGTTTTTAAATCTACTATTACATATAAAGACCTGCTAACTACATATATATTTATAAATGTAGTTAGTTTGATAAGAATCTAATTTTTGTATTTTGATTGGTATTTCTAAAAACATTGATTACAAAGTTGCTAAGCCGGCTAGATGTAGCCTATGATTCTCATTTCTTATACACCAGTTAAATCTCTAGTTGATAAGTGATAATTAATCACCCCATCATGCACGCTTCTTACATCATTTTTAATGTAAGTACTTTGAAATCGACTGACATGTGGTGATTATTAAAATAGATACTTAAATTATGTATGAGTAGAGAAAATAGTCGGTAGACATGAAAAGTTACCACCCTACAATCTTATTAGTTGATAGCAGTTATATCATTATTATATATCTTCAAAATAAATCTCCAATGCTTACCTATTGATTGTTTTATTCGGTGTCACCCAAGGTGACTGATTGTATATATCCATAATAAAGATTGAACATCTATGACATTATCACATATGCTCACTTTACACATTAAAATCGCCTATCATCATCGATCATCTTTATCATGCAAATCATTTTATGCTAATTTGGTTGTTTTTTTCCAGGTTTACATCGCAGATTTAGAGTAATTTGAGGAAGTGACAAAGTTATACAGAGACTTCACTCGAGCAAAGGTGCACATAGGATCAAAAATCCTAATCTTCTTGCATAACTTCTTCGGGTCTTCATTATCTAACACAATCACAGCTTCACCCGATCTCCAATCATAATACCAAAATGCAAAATCTTTACTTATATTTTGCTCGATCGGCATCAAAGGAATCTTCTGCATGCAAGTTGATGGTTTGTAATTCAAAGTCACAAACGGTAGGTTATTCAACGGGTTGATCTTCTTGTGAACTATTCTATGCGGATATTGAGGCTTGAACATATCCCACTTGGTTTGGCTTTCACGAGTCATCTTCTCTGCTATCCATTCTAACAAGCTCGAATATGTAGCATCAATCATCTTATGCCTGCATATGTCTCTCACATCCCAATAAGGAAGAGTCTTGATATCATGGAATCTACTTAAATATAGAATCCCTCTTTCCCATTTAATCCCGACACACCTCAACTGTGGAAAGAACTTCCAACTAATCGCTCTACCCTTGAATATCTTGTTGTGATAGCGATAAAACTCTCTTTGAATAGGTAGTAGAGGACGATTGTCGGCTTCTTCGCGCAATCTTCTCAAATAGTTCTTCAACACATCTGATTGCCGATTCACATAATCGTTTTCTGCTTCAGAGAATATCTCATCAATCACGTTCTTTCCCTTTTCATCAGCTACTTTCTCGGCTTATCGCATAATATCATCATCAACAAATGTAACTTGTGTCTTGTCTTCATATTATAATACTCTGGATATTCTTCATGAGAAATATCTTTGATCTCAATCTCATCAAATTTGTTCACATTTGTATCATCTGAATGACATCCTAGTTCAACAACTAGTATATTTGAAATTTCCTTCTTCTTCATCAAATCATCTAAGCTCATACCAGCTTGTTGAGCAACGCCTTCAATAATTTCTCTTTTCATTGCCGCGTTGGCTTCACCATCCTCAAGTTCGGGATTTTGGTAATCAAAACAATACCTCATATCATTATTCACAAATATATCTCTGAACTTGGATGTTAGCCAAACTGAGACATAACCTTTCTTTATCATACTCTTCAGTCTGTCCTTATCAGCATCAATCATTTGACCTGATTCTTTCCTGCTCGAACTAGCTGAATTTTCTTCCTTCTTCTTTTGCCTCTTTTCATATGAATAGTTCTCAATATTGTCATCAATATCATCAGACCCTGTTGAACCTTCACCACCTCTATCGTTTCCACCATCATTGTTATCATCATCATCATCATCATCGGACCCTCCATCATTATCTGATTTTTCTTCATCTTTATCTTCATACTCATCATCTTCATCGGATTCTTCACCCAAATATCCAGTTTGATCTGTACCTTTCAACTGAGGAACTTTCTGGTACAAACTATCAATTATCTTCTTCAACTTCTTGTTTTCTTTCTCAACAGCTACAATCCTTCTTTCATTATCCACATTAGATAACTGTAGCTTTGAGTTCTCTAACTTCAAATCTGTCACTTCATTTTCAATTAATCTTGCTTTTCTTTCGACTTTGCAATGATCTTTAGCATATCTTGTTCATTCTCCTTCAGCTGGTTGATCTCATCTTGATTCTTCAAAGTAACAACTTTCAGAACATCAAATTATTTCATCAACCGAGATATTTGCTGTTGCATTAGATTCAATGCATCTTGTGAAATAGACACAGCAGGTTAAGAACTTGATTCTTGTTGCAATTGAGATGAAGATGACTTGTCAAAACAAGATAACGTTCCCTTCAGAGACTTGGAAATGTTCGATGGATTTTGCTATGATGTCATTGCTTGCTTTTCTTTAACCACTTCTACTTCTTTCTCTTTTTCCTTTGTTGTTCTTTCACTGGAGATGATGCTGGTGGTGGTGTTGTAGAAGCAACTGGAATAGCTGAGGAACTTGTTCCTTTAAGTAAGATTTTCTTGTCTTTCTTTCTTTTTGTTCTCTTAGATTCTTTCTTTGACTTAGACTTCAAACGTCTACGCTTCGTCGACTTTGGAGCCACAGGATAACCAAAAAGATCATCATCAATATCCAATGCTTCAGTTGTAGGATCAAAGTTTGGGTCTTTGTCCAATCTTCTCTACAACTGAGTAGCTACTAACACATCCATCAAAGTATGTGTTTTCACAAAATCACCAGTGGCCTTGGGATATGCTTCAACATCACTATCTGTCTTTTCTTCTTCAGAATCAAGTACTTCTTCACTTTCCGTACTTTCATCTATCAACATATTCATGTTTCCTTTCTTCTTCAAAATAGATGAACTCTCAATCTCTTTCCATTTCTTCTTTAATTCTGTCTTTGCCTTCTTCTCTGTTTGTCGTTTCGCTCATTCATCACCCATAACAGGAATTAAAGGAGCATCCGTTTTTGATTCACACTCCTTATGTCTCCATCCATCTTTATCACGAGCTTCATATCCAGGATTAACTAAACAACCAAAAAACCTTCTAGTCGGTGGTTTCTCTGATTTCCATTTATTGTCTTTCTGTTCAACGTCATCACATTTATATGTTCTTGATTAGCAATCTGAGCTGGATCCTTCACTAAATCAGGATACTTGTCATTGAATATCATCTGAAGAAACCTCGGATACATCATGAACTTTTCAGTCTTCGTTCAACCAAAAACTTCCTTCATATGATAACATAGCATTCCAGAGATGTTGAACTCTTTGTTAAGAATAAGAGCAACAGCCATGGAACATGTCGTGTCACGAAGAACATCGAATCCGCCTCTGATTAGTGTAAACACTAGGATGATAACAAGCATCAAATACTTGAACGTCGGACACACATTGGACTTGTTCAGTTGACAGTCCATACTCTTCCCAAAGTACTTATCTCAGAAAACATCCCCTTTGTACAGTCCACGGCAACTTTATCGGATCAGACTCTTTATCATTCAGTCGTAACACTCTTCGAAAGTCTTCTTCTGAAATCAACATAACTTTGTCTTGAATCTTGCTGTGAATCACCGTCTTCCCATCAAAGAAATCCAATCTTGGGATTGCCCAAAATTCCTTCTGATGATCTTTGTAAATAGTATTCGTTTTTGAAATGACTTACACAATTCGTGATCTTCTAAGATAATCAATGATCCCTCGAAAAACCTCGTACTTGCCATCAACTTCGCCAAGATAAGCACAAATTTTATGCTTTCTTTCGAATCTTAATTTTGCCATTTCTACAAGGACAAACATAATCAAAAAGTTCATTAGATGAATAATCAGATTAAAACTTGTAAATTTTTGACAACTTTAATTTCCATTCGACCTATCGAGGGTATGAATAAGTTTTAATAAGCCCGAATGAATGAAAATTATTTTCATTCTTACCATATATGGCACGAATGAGTCTGGGCATTTTCAAATTTACAATCTGATTATCTGGTCAACTTTGAACCTTGATTTTTGTTGCATTTTTTTCTAAAACCATCGATTAACCTATTTGACCTACCAGTTGATTCTTAAAACTTGATTATTGATTGTTTTTAACTTAACTTAGGTTTCAATTATAATCAATTCCTTCAAAAACCTAACTAAACCCTAAGTTATGAATCTATCTCCCCTTAAAACAATCGAGAATGACATAGCAATGAACACGTCATGTTAAAATTGACTAAAGCATGTCCAATTGAATGATTAGGGTTCGTGTCCATAAAATTCCCAATTCTAAATCGTTCCATGGTCAAAAACGGCTGAAATTTTACTATGTTATACCTGGAAACACTAAGAACACAATATCAAAATATGAGATTCAAAATGAAAAGCTCCCCCTTAGATGATGGACGTTAGAGCAGTAAGTCGAAGTAAAAATAATGATGGGTTCGAATGAGGAATAAGGTATATATAAAAGCTTTGATACGTACCATTAAGAGCATGAATGAGAAAGAGAATTTCTCATTCGGACCAATTAAGGTACGAATGGAAAGAAAAAACTTTCATTCGGACCAATTAAGGTACGAACGAAGTTTGAGTGATTAAAAATATCCCATTCGACTCAAATGTGGCATGAATGAAAGACACAAACTTTCATTCGACCTAACGAAAGGGCGAATGGATTTTGTGAACCACTGATTTTAACCAAATTCCCAATTCGTTGCACTTTTTGTCAATTTTATAAAATAATCAATCATTTAGTGATAAGTTTGAAAAATAAATCATTTCAAAACTCAAGTTGGTAATTCCGGCATGCCAAGCTTCATAAATGATTAATTTACAACATCGGCTATTGAAACTAAGATAGAAATGTAAAAAAATGGTTTTTCTTAAATTTATACTAAAACAAATCAAAAATCTTTTTGAGTTGTTCATAAATGCTGAAAATAAAATGAAAGAAGTAAGTAAATATGTACAAACATAAAACTTTTTGTGATTTTCCGGTAAGAGGATCATATCAGTTAACGAGAAATCTAATTACACCGTTGTTCTTTTATTTTAAACTTTATTGACCGCAAGACTTGGAAATTGCTGATATTGTTATACACATAAACTCACATGCAAACCGTAGTGCAGTGCTATAAAATGATACGCTTCAGGTGTATTAATAACTAACATGCTTATGGTTCCCACACACGACATACTCCCGTATCAAGGAATTTGCACAAAGCTTCATCGTAACGCGTGATTATATTGAGGTTATCTGTAAGGTACAAGATATAATACACAGAGGTGGCAGGTTAGCAAATCAATGCCGTAAAGTAACTTATGTATTTTACCAGGGTGAGGCTTATATTGATTATGATATTCATCATAGATTCGACATGATGCTTTAGATAATCTTTGATTATCTTCATACATTAAAGTTCCTCATTTGGTAACTTTTGGATTTGGCCGTATTAGCTCTTTTAAGATACCCTGACTGAATATAGATCTGTAAATTAATACAGCAAAAGATCAGTTAGGCCATCCCCAGATAATACACAATATAACAAACCGAAACCTCGGATTTTGGCAACCCTATCAAACGAAATTATGGTACCAAGACCATATGCCCATGAGGTGTTCAACCACATAGCACGTAGTTCGTTATATTTCTATCACAAAGGCATGCATTACTAGGTCTACAAAGCCTACCAGCACTTAACACAAAGTCATCACATGTCAAATTAGTCTTTCCAATTCTTTAGCATGTGATAGATCCTCACTTATGTACTATCATTTTCTCTTTTTCTCCAGGAAAAAATATTTTGGGTTTTTCTAATTTTTATGGTTTTTCAAAATTTTCAATGTTTTTTGGTTTTTTTGAAAAGTAAAACAACAAGAAATATATGATAAACCAATGAGGATATTAATCTTGCTTTTCCTTTATACCATTGTCTTTTAACAAAAACTCAAAACGTGGTTTGTCAAAAGCTTTTGTGAATATATCAACACGTTGGTAATCAATGTGGATCTTTACCATATCAATCAATTCTTTAGCATAACAATCACAAATAAAGTGATACCTTATTCGAATATGCTTAGCTTTAGAATGATGAACAGTATCTTTAGTTAATGCAATGGCGGCTTTATTATCACAATGAATATGGGTTTTAAGAAATTCCAAACTGTAGCCGCGCATCTGTTGTTGTATCCATAGAACTTGTGAGCAACAACTCGAGGCTGCTACATATTCTGCTTCTTACATTGCCAGGTAATCAACCTTCCCCTAAGGAATTGACATCCAGCCGTTATGGATTTTGCGTTAATACCACAAGCATCATAATCTGCATCATTAAAAGCAATGAGGTCAAAGTTATAATCATTAGGATACCATAACTCGCGTGATGGACATCCCTTCAGATAATGTAGGATTCGTTTGACTGCCGTAAGGTGAGATTATTTTGGCTTCGACTGGTATCTCGTGCAAAGACATGTTGCAAACATTATATCTGGCCGAGAAGCGGTCAGGTACATTAAACATCCGACGATGGCTCGATAAATGAAAGGGTCAACGACTTCACCCTTCAAATCAACTCCAATCCCGTGATTAGGTTGAATAGGAGTGGCTATAAGTGTTGAATACTCCATCTGGAATCAGCGCAAGACTTCAGAAACATACTTTGTCTGGTGGACAAAGATCCCCGACGGTGTTTGATCAACCTGCAAGCCAAGAAAGAACTACAACTCTCCCATAGAGCTCATCTCAAACTTTTCCTATATAACCTTCTCAAATTCCCTACAAAGACTTTCGTTAGTCGAACCAAATATAATATCTTCAACATAAATCTGTACCAGTAGCAAATCGCCCTCCGTTTTCTTCGTGAATAGGATACAGTCAACTTGTCTTCTCTGAAACCTCGAGAAAATAAGTATGTGCTGAGCATTTTGTACCATTGTCGAGGGGCTTGGCGTAAACCGTACAACGCTTTGTTCAGTTTATAGACCTTATCCCGGTGGATAGGATCCTCAAAACCCGGTGGTTGCCCAACATGTACTTCTTCCTTTACCACACCAAAGAGAAAAGCACTTTTAATGTCCATCTGATACACCTTGAACTTCATGTAGGACGCATATGCAAGAAACATCTGAATGGCTTCTATATGTGCGAGCAGTGCATAGACTTCATTGTAATCGATTCCTTAAGTTTGGCTATAACCTTGAACTACCAATCGGGCTTTGTTCCGAACAATCACTCCACGATCATCCTTCTTGCACTTGAACACCCATTTTGTTCCAATCTTCTTTCGTCAAGCTGGTAGATCAGTTAAAGTCCAAACTCCAAGTTTCTTGAATTGTTGAAGTTCTTATTGCATTGCACCCACCTATGATTCATCATTCAGTGCATCTTTATACGATCATTTTGTTCACCTGATTTCTAAATTTCAGAATAAAGGGCAAGGGCTTCAATATTATCATTAGATGGCGTGCGTCTTAGTTGACCACGTGTGATCACACTGCTACCAGGATCACCAATAACTTATTCCAACAGATGACAAGTGTTGATCCATGATTATGGATGTGCAGGAACAGGAATCACCGTCTGAACGTTGACATTTTCTACTAAATCCAGATCATTACCCACATTTGAAGTGGAAGGTACATTTGTAGACTGATTTGGGTTCACTGGAGGTGAAACGATATTCTAGTTCAAGATTGACACCATCATCTTCCTACTCCAAAGAATCAACTGTATCAGAAACATCTTGAAACACTTCTTCTTCAGTTGAAGTAGCAACAGGAGTATTGGTATCATTAGAAGTTGTGATAGGAGGATGGAACGCATAACTGGTGAAGTGACTGCATTTTCACACTCGTAATATAGACGAAGAACATCTTCTTCAACCAAGCTCTCTAGATTTAATGACTCAAATAACTCTTTGTAGTTAAACATCCAATTGGGTCCTACGTCGGGAGCATTTTGAGTGTAACGTTGAACATCCACATTAGACCACTCTTCAACACATTTAGTTCTTTTGTTGAGAACACGTTTATTAGGAGTTGCGTATCCCACAAAGTAACCTTCTTCTGCTTTTGCTCCAAACTTCTCATTAGATTGTAGCATAGTACACGACGCCCCAAATGGTTCTAGAAACTCTAAATTCAGCTTTCTTCTGTTGAGAAGTTCATAAGAAGTCTTTGCAAACTTCTTCACTTTCAAAACCCAATTCAAAGTGTAACAAGCTGCATGAATAGCTTCATTCCAAAAAATAACCGAAAGATTAGAATCTGCAAGCATTGTTCTATCCATCTCAATTAGAGTCATGTTCTTTCTTTCTGCAACACCGTTCTTTTGTGCAGTATAAGGTGCATTGTATTCATGATGAATACCTTTTGCTTCACACAATGCATCCATAGATGAATTCTTAAACTCCGTCCCATTGTCACTCCGAATTCTTTTGATCTTCAAACCATATATATTTTCCAAACGGGTAAACGGAAGCTTCAAATTTACAAACGTGTCGCTCTTGTGTTGCATACACATCACCCATGAAAATCATGAGTAATCATTAGTAGCAACTAAGCAATACAAGTCCCCACATGTACTTTTGCGTTTCACATATCCAAAGAGGTCCATGTGCAAACGTTCAAGTGGGACACTCACGAAATTCACTTTCTTTGGTTTGTGTGAGTGCTTGTGTTGTTTGCCCTTCTTGCATGATACACACTTGTTATTAAGTTAAAAGTGCTTCACATTGACATCATCAACAAGACAATTCACAAGATTATTCATTTTCTTGAGATGAATATGTCCCATTCTCCGATGCCACATGATTGACTCCTTTTCTATAGCCTTTGACAAGATACGTGTAACTTGGCCATTTGATGTAGTTGTCTTGCTCATATCAAGAATTTTAGACTGTTCACTCTCTGAGATTGCAACATGATCCATTAGTTTGGAATTTTGAAACCAGGCTTTAGGATGTAGCAAGCTTTATCATCAAAGTGAACTGAGAACTACTTATCATGGATTTGAGAGACACTCAGAAGATTGTACTCTATCTGTTGCACATAAGATATCTTCTCAAAACTCACAATCCCATTGCTAACACTTCCCTCCATTGTTATATACCATCCTTTATTACCGGCAAAAAGCAACATAACCTCCATTTATATTCCTAATGTCAAATAGGAACGTCATATCCCCAGTCATGTGTCTGGAAGCTCCACTGTCAACAATCCAAAGACTGCTAACAGGGCCAGCTGGAACTCCCTGAACGAGCAAGTAAAAGATTAGTTCTCTCAGGGGACCCAAGCCTTCATGGTCTTGGGTCGTCCAATTTCATCTTTCAATGGAACCACTTTCTTTTCCACAATTGTTTTCTCATTAACCTTTAACGAATCATTTGAAGATGAGGTAGAACCACTAGAAGAACCTTTTGGTAACCAAGTTTGCTCAGGTCGTTTTAAAATTCTGATTTGTTTAGTATTATCAAATTTAACTATTTCGTTTTTCTTTGTAACAACCTTTTATTGAGCATTCTTAGTAACCTTACCTGATTTAACAAACGAAGGCCTGGCAACAGACTTAACAGATGTTTTAGTAGTTGATTTTTCCATATAAACCTTCTGTTTATCTTTTACCAAGTTGACCATCATTTTCTTCTCTGGTTTGTTCATGGCAATTCGATTTCGATTGTCATAAACAATCGGTTGTTTTCCTCTTGATTGATTAGATTCCCTCGGAGGAGAAACAACTCTCGAATCCCTATGGTTTCTTCAAACCTCAACTTAATGCCTTTTTTGTCTTACATGTGGGCAGTGAAAAAATAAATGTACTCGCTCCCCACATTTAAAACAGGCACGGTATTCCACAAACTTAGGCTTATCATGAAAACTTGCAAAAGTGTTAACCGTGTATTGATCATCAATACACTTCCTTCTTAAACTCTCAGGAATAGGATCTAGTGAGTAAGACGGTTCAACACTTCCAGTCGGTTTAACAAATTTAGTCACATGAACTTTAGGCCTTTTAGAATCATTACCATATAGTTTCCCAATTAATTCTGGTGGAAAGTCATTTGTTCATTCAGATTTTGGAAACCATCTTGTACTTTCTTGCCAAATTTTAGAAATCTTTGAATAGTTAACAAACTGTATGGGGATATTCTTCATCGGAAAAATATTTGATCGGATCCTTCCATTAGATAAAATATTTTCACACTCTTTTCTGATTCTTTTCATCAGTTTTCTTGACTGATGGTTTCGATTTTGTTTCGGCTTTGGGAGGAACCTGAACTTTTGGAGATGGATCACATTGTAATGTAATTTTCCAAAGGAATCTCAATAATTTGTTCAAGTTCTACCTATCCCTCCGAGTCAGAATCATCTATGACTACTACAACATTCTCATTGTTGATACCTAATATCGGTCTCACATCTGAATGCGGATCCCCACACTTGAGGTGTTTGATTCGGTTTCAAATGTGGAAGTTGATGTTTCTGAACCCTGAATGCTTCTCGTATCAAATTTATGATTTCCAAATAGCACTGGAGATGCAACAGACTTATAACCGATATTTGTTGGAACACCTTCTTTGTTAGGTAGTTCAACAATGTGGTCAAGCACGTATCTCACATTGACATAACTTTCTAACTTCTTATTCATTTTCTCATACAAACATCTGACCTTGGCCATTTCTAGTTTTGTATCCTCAGTTTCATTATATAATTATTGGTTGCAATTTTTTGTTTGAAATAGTTTCAGTTAACTTGGACACATCCTTTTTATAATTCTCTAGATTTTTGTTTAAAGCCTTTTCGTTCTTTCGAAAACTTTCAATTGCGATTTTAGCACTGGCCAGGTCAGTTTTCAAGTTGAGAATTTGTTCTTCTGGCCTATCACATCTTCCTAACAAAGTGACACAGTCTTTACATTTAATAAGTGAGTCAGAATTTACCAAACTTCTAGAATCAGTCATAAGCCATTAGAGCAAAGTGAGCTTCCTTCCCAGAAAAGAATTTTGAATAGTCAGCCTTCGTATAAGCATCATCAATCATGCACAACTTCTTGCTTATATGAAAGTCGGCTTCAGCTAGTAACTGATCAACATCATTATCAAGAGAATTTCGACTTGTTTCCGAATCAGCTTCACTTTCCGAATCTGAGCAGTCTGAATATGATACATCCGAATGTCCTTCAACTGGCTCTTCAACCGTCTTAGTCTCATTTTTCTCAACTATCGGTTCCACAACCGAGCCTTCTTCTTGAACTGTTTCTTCTTTCATGACTTCCTGAGCATAACATGCAACTTTCCCTCCTGACAACTCTTCGACACCCAATTGCATGTCGTTCTAGTTAAACCCTTCATCTTGTTGAATAACCAACGCTTTGTTTTCATTCTAATTTTGATTGGTGAGAGTGGTTACTGGGACAATGTTTCTTTCAGTGTTTGGGGTACTTTGAGTTTGCTGGGGTGATGGTGTTTTGTTTTTGGTTTGTATTGAAAGGAACATTTTGTCGGTTTTGGTTTTGGTAATTGTTTTGACAGTTTTGGTTTTGATAGTTATTGTTAAAAAGGATTTCAGTTACTTTGTTGTTTTGGGTTGGTACATTCTCGGGCAAAGTGTCCATTGGTTCCACAATTAAAACATGTAACCTTAGCTTTATTGAACCCATATGTTGTGTTAGGTGAAGTTTCCAAATCGGTTCTTTGAATTCGCTCCATGAATTCATGAGCTCTCCTAACAACACTAGTGAATTCCCACTGAATATCGATAAGCTCCATTTCATCCTTATCGAGTTAAGCATAATTAGTCAAATTGTTGTTCCCTATTTGACTAGCAACAAGTCCATTATATGAAGCCACTAAAGCAGACACTAATGCAACATGCTTTTGAGCAACCTCTACATTCATATTATCCATGTTAGAAGTTTCTAACACAATCGAACTCGGATTTGAAGATGCTTATCCAACATTAGATGAAGATTGTTGATTCATATTCATTGTTGGAGTGCTAACCATGGTGCAGATTGCATTGAGGCTTGATTTGGGGTAACATAAGAGGAATAAAATGGAATTCCATAATAGCTCACGGGATTTGTTGGTTCACACTAGAAACAAAGGCTGTTTGTGGTGGCGAAACTAACACCAACATTTGGAATAGCTGAAGATAAGGAGCTAGCATAATACAATTTCGGATTTGTGGAATTTGTTCTCTCTTCACCTTTCTTCTTTCTTCAACCTCCTTGTTCTCCAACTTTTGAATGAATTTCTGTCAAAATCCAAAGATGGAAAGAGTCTCTCTCTTTCAATACTTCAACATGTTGACTCCAATACGAGGTACTGCATCTACAAATCTTTCAACACATTCAGTCATGGGATGGGATATATTGTAGTTAGACAACTCGGATAACAAATGATAAAAGCAAGTAGTCAACTCCTTCAAAGTTTCATTTCCCACAAAACTGAAATTCTCAAACTCTTTGTTCAACTCTTCCATTCTTAGCCTCTTAGTCTTCTCATTCCCATCATTCCTACTCTGAAGACAATCCAATAGTTGCTTTGTAGTAGTACATGGTCCAAATTGATGTAGCAAATCTTGAGTCAAAGCTTCAGATAACTGTGAGTAAGCTTCTTCTCAACAGCATACTTCTTCTTTTCATCGTCAGTCATATCATCTAATGCAACCGAAGTGTTTGAATTCTCCACCATTGGTCGCACATACCCACGCTCCATAACTTGCCATGCCTCACCACCATTAATCCTTCCAAATGAATTTGAAATCTTTTTCTCCATGATGGATATTCAGTCATATCCATCAACAAGTTTATAGAAGATGTGGTCTGATTCTGAACTGCTGATGCTGCTGCAACACCCCAATAATCCGGCATTGGTTGAGGACGAGGATGAAAACTTATAGAATGAACATAGAACCACCTTTCAAAAGGATCATTGGACACATTTCCAAAGTTGACTATCCAGAACCACCACAGAACAACTAGAGAAATGTTGATAGTGATTTTGACGTAGAAGAAGTGG
>JAUTDX010003177.1:0-29560 GCA_030844895.1 Ambrosia x helenae | reverse complement strand
CACCAATTGTCTTTTTGGAAGATCATGTGCGGACACTCAAGAGTAGGTCTTTGAATCTTTCCTAAGTCAGTACAATGATTCCCCATCATCTTGACGAAAAGTCATGATGCGGTTCCTCAACTTCTGGGTGTTTTCCGGGGGAAAGTATTGCTGCATGAATTGCTGAGATAAGTCTGCCCATGTCTTGATAGACCCTGCGGGTTGTGACAAAAGCCAAGTCCGGGCTTTGTCCCGCAATGAGAATGGGAAGATCTCAAACGGATAGCATCGTCTGAGATACCCGTCATCCTAAATGTGGCTAAAACATCTAAGAAAGCAGCAATGTGTCGCCTGGATCCTCGTGCTCCAGTCCACCGAATTGCACCGAATTTTGTATCATGTTAACAATACTCGATTTAATTTCAATGTGATCCGCCAAGAAAGCCGGTCAGTACAATACTCGGTGCAAGTCCATCACCTCCAGGACGCCCGCATTCATTCAGCGGAATGTCGTCATCCGCCATGATGATATCACCGTGGGCCTCCGACCCTCGTTGTCAGCCAGACCCTCGCCTCGTCTACTGGGACCTCTATAACAGCAGTAGAAATAAGAATATCAGAAACTAGCCACGACTTATGAAGTCTAATCCTCGCGCTTCTCCTCAAGACACGCTCTCTCCTCTTTAGAAAGAACACCAGAAGGCCCGGGGTTCGTGGACATCAACCTTCAATCAAAGAATAATACATTGCAGCAGGCGATTAGATGACAGACCCAAAAGGCGAAAAAAGACAGAAAAAATGAATAAATAAAATATAAAATCCATAAATACATACGAAAATACAGAAAAGCTATATACTCATAAAAATCAAATAAAAACTAATAGAATCAATAAAATGAACAGAAATAAATAGGCAAAGCCTAAAATTATCCAAAGAATGAAATAAATAATTAGTTCAAATACGAACAAATAAATCTAATCAATCAAATAAAGAACAAATAAAATTCATAGACAAACCAATAAATCCAATAATCAATCAATTAAATCTATCAACATCCTAATGAACAAATAATCAATCAAACAATCCCATAAGCAGATAAATGAACGAATCTATATGCAAACCTATGAACCAATCTAAAATTAATCCAAAATATCAATAGACAGATAAATCAAATAATCAATCAAAGAATCATATATGCAAATAAATGAATGAAATAAAGAATCAATCAAGTATAAACAAGTATTCACAAGCATGTACACTGGTAAAAGGTTGACTTGGTTTGTTCCTAAAGCTCGTCGCGTCCCCAGCAGCGGCGCCAAAAACTTGACGTGTGCGATACGCACATGTAATTTTGCACTGAATTTATAACACACGTTTGGTCTTTAATATTTATAAAAATGGTTTAGACCTAACATTAAAACACACACAAAAAGGCAAGTGTACACTGTCATATATGTAGTAAGCTGAGATAAGAACCAGATATGGATCTATGGACGCAAGCGGATGCAATAGTACTAAAACTCTATACCCGATTTACTAGTAGGAAAAGATAGTTGTAGTTTTGTTAAGCTAAATTAATTCTAAAACATATAACTAACATATGTAAGACTCCAAATACAAAATATAACTATAAAGACTATATAATACCAACCCTAGCATGTCATCTACATATCATATGACACAAAGGTGTGTGATCAACATTCCCATTTTTAGACAATAAGTATCCCTTTCGGGAATCCTAACATGACAACTATACGGAAAGATAACACAATAAACACACGTTAATCACCTCAAATTGTTCATTAGCGAGCAGCTGATATGATCTCATGAGAATCTTCTAAAGATAAGTTAGTCATCCGTTAAGAGTTTTCTAACCTCATTAATCAAGGAAAGCAATACCGAATACACAATACAACCACCGAGACTAGCATAAAGTAGAGCATTTCACAACCTATTCCATTTTAACCAACTTTGAACACAAATCTACTAAGATCGCCATTTTAACCAAAATAACAAGCAAAGATCATTAACCGTGTCAAAGATCAGTAACAACACCATTAAGCTTTTTAAACCCTTTTACGTGCCGGTAAACATCTATAATCATTATTTAACTGACTTTAACCAAACCAATACCCGTTACAGTTTCATGGTGTAAACTTATTAACAAGTTAACTAGTCTACTACCGGATGATTAAATGAACGGTTTTTCAACATGTATCCGCCTAATACACACGATAATTATCAAATTCATTCATACACAATCACAAATCCAACAACAATGAAACAAGGTTGCACTATGATCATCAAGATTCAAACATGAAAAACGCCAAATTCATACAAAACGTGATTAGCATACAAACGATTGTTTTTACTACTAACGATTACTAAGTATTATCCGTAAACTATAATGTAATACATAAACATCACATACAAGCCAAAATATTCAGATTTGAATCAACTTAATAGTTTATAAATCAAACCATAAATCTTGAATGTGAAGGATTGTATGATGAAAGATGAATCGGACGGCTTCCCGAGCTTGTTAATCGGCTTGTAGCAGTTCTTCGACCCCAAAAATCGCCCAAATTTGTCCAGAGAAAACCCAATAACTGATCAGCAGCTTCTGCTCTGTTTTTATATACATTTTGGTTTTGTGCACGGTCGTTCACATAAAGTGCACGGCCGTGCACTTTAGCTTTTCTGACATGACGTGCAAGTGGGCAAGTGGCTACGAGGGTTCCTGGAAATATCTTGGGTCTCGCACGGTCGTGCACTTGGGGTGCATGGTCGTGCGGGTCAGCTGGTGCCCGAGTACAAGGGTGCACTGGCTGGTGCACGGGTAGTGCAGCCGAGGAGTTGAGTCGCACGGGCTCGTGCACGGAGTGCTGGTGTATGTGTCCGGGAATCTGGTGTGCACTAGCAGCTGCACAGGCAGTGCAGCCTTATGTGTCCGATAAAGTGAACCCGCACGGGCATGCACAACCCTTGCACGCCCGTGCACATCTTCGAGACTTGACTGATTGTGTAGCAACTGTACGTTTAGTCCAGATTTCGCCCGATTTCTTCGAATTTGTCTTTGGGGCGTCGTTTAAGACCTGCAATAAATATACAAAGCGGTTAAGTACCGAATTCATGCAATTATGGTCGAAAACGCGTAATTTGGGAGTTTAATCGGGGATTTATATATGTATATTTTAATGTATATCACCTACAAATATCCATCCCACTGTTTAGGTGTGTTGGATCATTGAGGTCATTGTAAGACTGGTTAAATCGTCTCCAATTTGGAGTCTGAGAAAACCACCGAGGATACCTCCCTCGATTCGAGTATCCATTATAATCACTATTTCTTGAAAATTTTTGAGCATTCGAATATTATCTATCCCTATGTCATTGTAATTATCAACACATTGATTATTTCTTGAAATTCTATTACCATTGGAGATTGGTGACGATTTTGCATGTGTGGTGGCGGTACTTACCGGACTTAGGTTTGCCTATGTAGAAACTGGAGCACCAGGTGCGCCAGCGTTCCCAGTATTTACCTGCCTAGGGACGAACTTAGGTTTATTTCAATGAAAACGATTATTTCTAGAGTTACTCGGTCTATCCCTATTACCACCTTGAGTATTCTCTAACTTATTTTGCAAATTTTCTTTTGCGAGTTACTCTTCTTTTTTCTTATCGTCTATCTTAACAGGCGATTTTTGCTTCCCACGATCTGAGTTTGTACATGCTCTTATATTTTTTAGTGAAAACAACTAGCCACGTGGCCTTTGTTGTGACATTTGAAGCAACGATCTTTTCTATAAGGGCTTGTTTGTGTCCCCTTTGAGTTAGATTCTTCACCAGTCTCAGATTTGTAGATGCTGATTCAGAACAACCATCCGTTTTAACATGAGAATTAATTTATCACTTGAAACTTTAGGAGATTCGATCTCTGCAAAAACAGATTCTATGGAATCTGGTTGATTTATGAAATTGGGAAATCTGAGTTAGAATAAACTTTGTCAGATCCCTTGAGCCTGTAATTTTTTATTTATTTTCTCATATACGTCTTTGTTTTACCCCCGACCCATCAGTTGTTTTAGTCACCACTTTGACCTCTACAGTAGGCTTAAGTCTTTTGGTTAGAAACTACTTCTTGCTGAACCTTCTTGCTAGCATTTTCAGATGCTTTCTCAGTTTCTTTAGTGTCTATTGCCTGTGGGTCATAGACAGGTTCAGATAGCTCCTCTTCATTTGGCAAAAATGAGTAATAGGCATTAAAAGGATGTGCTACATCATTGAAACCTAAGCGTGAATTCTCATGCTTTTCAATTGTTTTAGTTGTGGATATCATAATCTGATTGTACATGCATTTTGTACTTCTACATTGATCTAGTTTCTTACGCAATTTAGTAATTGTTTTCTGTTTCTCTACGATTTCTAGCTGCATTTTAACAATTATCTCATCTTTTTCCACTAGACCTTTGTACTGAAATTGACAATCACCAGTTTTCATACAGAGCAACCTCCTAGCCTCCTTAAGGTCATTCTGAGTACTATCTAACTTCTTCTTAAGGCTAGACTCTCTATGTTGGTTACTTAAGTTTAACTTCTTTTGTTCTTCTAGAAGCACTATGAGTTCTTTATTCTTGCCTACTTGTTTATCATGTTCATCATTTATGAAAGCAAGTTTTTCAACAAAATCAAAACATTTCTTCCAAGCATCAACTACATAATATAAGGGAATGTGTACCTTTTTGGCGTCAGAGTCCAGTTTAGTCATGAATGCAATAAACTCTTCTGTTGTCATCCCTTGAGCAGAAGTTTTCAGATCCGTAATCTCTTTAGTAAGCTTTTTATCTCTGATGATCTCCTCTACTTCCTCTTCAGATTTTTCAGGTACAACTTCATCAATTTTGCCGCACTACTATCAACTTCAGCACCTACAGCTTTGACTGGTTCAGCTTCAGTCACAGGGTCTTCAAATTTACTGTATCGGGCATGGTTTTAGTTTCAGAATCAAAGGCATTTGATTTCACATTCTCTTCAATTATTTCAGCCATAAGAGCTTGATCACCATCGATCATCGAACTCTTGTCATATCTGCCCTCAGGTTTGGCAATCATGTATGCCCTGGAACTTGAATTGTTAGAACTTGAAGGTGGAGCAACAAAAGAACTTTGTCGCATGGTGTTGGAGTTGTTGGTTAGCGTTTATCTTGAGCATTCTCTGGCGAAGTGGCCAAAGGTATGGCAGTTGTAACACTTCACCTTACTTTTGTCAAACCGTGCTCTTCCACCTATGAGGTTCCTTCCAATTCTTTCCATATATCTCTTTTCCTTCAGTTCTTTCCAATCTAGTCATAGTCTTCATCAAATAAGGCTGGATCATTAAACTTCCATTGAATGTAGTTCTCGTCAGACGCAATGAATGAAGATAGGACAACATGTTATTGTTCGGCCGACTTTACACTCATCGGCATTGACTTGCCAGCTCCAGCAGAAGATCCACCTGTACTTTTTCCTTTGCCACTAGATAGGATAATCCTTGACCTTTGTCATATCGCCTGAGGTTGACACAAAACAACATTCACCATTCACCATCAAGTCAAGAATTGTATTTCCAGAAGTTTCACCTAAGAGAATGCTAAGACGCCACTGCTGTTGCTGCTTGATGAGGTCGTTGCTGCAGGTTTTCCAAGATAAATCCCTAGATCCTATAACTGTTGATGCTGCTTGATGAGGTCTTTGCTGCACGTTTTCCATGATAAATCCCTGATCCTATACCTGAATAGAACCTGCTTCCCTTCTCATCATATTAAAACTATATGCCCCAACTTCCCTACTATGGTATCTAAATACATGGTAACATAATCACCTCTATTCTTGATTATTAACGAATAGAAATCCCATTTTGTAAGGATGACACCCAACAACTTGTCATAGAGTTCACTGCCCGAAAATTCAAGCGTATGATTTCCCAACTCTGTCAGCAGTGGTGGTATCTGGGGATTATCTCTTCTAAGCTCTCATCTTTGAACTGCTTGAATACTGCAAACTGTTTCTTCAGCAACGCTTTATTGTTCTTTTATACCTCTGCACTTCCCAGATATCTCTCTCAAGTGCATCCCACAATTGTTTGGAAGTTCTATCTCTACTGAAAGTATGTAGAAATTTATGTGGTAAGCACCTGGTAATTGCAGCACGAGCCTTATTCTCTGCTTCCTGTATCAATTTCTGTTCTTCATCCATCTCTCTTAATGTTAGTAATCTTCTCCCACTAACACCTTCACCTTCCTTGACAGGTAAGATCTACCCGTCTGAAATGCATATCCACATTCTTAAACCATTGAATATTGGCCATTCTTCAAACCGACCTCTTCACTAAAAATATTTTTCAATACTGATCATCTTGGGTAGTGAGTTGGTCTTAGCGACCTCGTGGTCCATTTCTACCATCTTATTAAGAATCGGCATTGTTATAATAATTTTCAGCTTCAATTAAGGTTAATTAATATAGTCCAAAAGTCCAACCAAATGTCTGAGTCCAAGTCCGTATGGTGTTTCCGAACAGGTTTGGGTTTTCCGAATTTATTTAATGTTTCAGAATATAGTTGGGTTTCCAGATGAAAATTTGGTTTCCAAAATGAAAAGTTAATTTCCGAATACAAATTGGTTTCCGGATTGACTTGAAGGTTTTCCGAATTACGGGTGTTTCCGGGTCAATGAGGTTTCCAAATGTGCTATGTCAAAACATAGCAAACCCCGCAACAAAGCGCGAGCTTAATACAATACAAAATTTGTTTGCTTTTGGTGTAGATGTTGTTGGGAGAATTATCATGCGGGAGCAGATAAATAATTAGAAGTATTACAATTGATACGCACGTGAGTCAAAATTGAACCTAATCGACATGTACATAGTTAAAACACGCGGACATCCTGCTAGTAATATAATATGTTTGCTGGAAGTCTACTAGTTGGGCCTTTGTGGGCCTTATCGAGTTAAAAACTCTATAGCAAATAATGGGCATAACTTTTCATTCCCTTGCGGTACAATTTAATCATGATTCATGAGTCATTGCATACTCTCTTATTACATATAACTTGAAACTCAGCAAAGCAAAAATCATTTTATGATGAAAATGACAAAAAGGAACTCTAAAAGTGTAGAAAAATCAAAAGGTAGTACTGAAATACCAAAGATAAAAATGAATAAAACATCAGACAAAAAAGGTGATAGATCTATTGCATAAGTAGACTCCTGATAATTGAAGCTTGGGTGGAGTCTGTGTTATCCAGTAACTCCGATAGGCGCTCACTTAAGTCTTCAACCTCCCTATGCAAACTTCTAATGTAGCTGCATGTGTCTTGTAACACCCTAGCTGCTGATACCTGAAGCCCATCCATCATATTCATATTTCCACAGACACCAATTTCAAGAATATTTTAGATATTACATTGATTTTCACCACTAGAAACTAGACTTAATAACAAATCAATAACTAACTATAATGATAAAACAAATTTCCAATAAAAGGAAAAAAGAAACCTATTTTTCTAAAAAAGAAAAATTCGTTGATGATCCGTATTTGTTCTAGGATTATCGTGCACACTATTCAACTATGTTAAAAGAATGGAGTTTTTAAACATACCTATTGTTTACTGATCTCGGATAGACGTCTAAATATTTAAGTTTTCTGTAATACATGCTAAATATAAAGGAATGTACTTTTTAAGCTCTTTAGTAATTTGTTGATAAGATTTTGCATAGAATTTCATTCAAGTACTTTCACTATTGGTCGGTGATCCATTGCAAAATTTGAAAATAACATTTTCTGTTTAAGATCTGTACAAATTAAATGTGGAAAAATATTTTAAACAAAGTTATTTTTATCAAAAAAAAAAATAAAAAAAAATAACTACCTTGTCGGAGCACCTATTGCGGATTTCTGGAAGAAGTTGATGCAATTTAGAAACAAGATCGTTGATCTGTTCATCAGTGATCATAGTAGATGCTGACTGCCTAGATCTTGATCTTCTGCTCGACATTTTCTCGATCCGTGGATTTATGTGTATAACACTAATGAACCTAGGATCACATATGCCTGAGAACAGATGCACAAAAAGGAAGATGAATGCATGAGTGAAACCTGTGGCTATGCTTCAGTTTAAATACCATCCATCGTATAAGAAGACAAATGAGGTTAAAATATTTTATCTAAGTGATTTTGAACTTAATATTATGCTTTTGCATTATCTTAACATAAGGAGTGTGTGTTTGACATATAAATTTAAGATATCTTATTACCTTGACAGCTATGAAAGAAGTTTAACAAATGTATATTTGAACTTATAAAACCTAGTAATTGAATAATGAAGTTTAAATCATGCTCTCGACAAAACCACACACACATACCTCACATAACTAGAGGAATATTACCCATTGTTGGAATAATCCAGAACTCGTTGATGTTTAGTTTATATTTTTTTAGTATCCAACTAGTAAAGTTAGGGTATGATATGTAACTAATGGAAGTTAGTGTGTTAATTGTTAACAATATACAGAAGTACACACTTAACATAGTTACATAATACTAAAAAGCTATAAACATGATATGAAAATGTCGTGCAATTAAAATGATAGTTTATTTTCATCTATTTTTAATTTATTTTTATAGGTTACAAATGATACGGATCTAAACTTAAATTCCAAATATCTATGTTGAACGATATATTAAAAAGATTAGTAACAACAAACATGGTTTTACCTCGATACCCATATATAAAAAATATCATCCTGATATAAAAAAAATTATATATGTATATTTTCGTATTTTTATTTTTAATATTCTATGTAAGCTTCCCTCTAGATTCCCGGATCACATATGTGGGCGGTGACAATGTGAGGAGATGAGTGAATGTGTTTGACCAGTCAAAATGCTTGATATAACATGGGGATTTCTCTAATTAGAAGTACATCACATGACACGTAGACTGTGATTAACCGTTTTCTAATTTTTTTTAAACGGCAAAACGAAACTTTTATTCAAAATGCTAACAAGACGCTAGCAAAACAATCCGAGATACAACAACACGAAAAACAAAATACAACCCGGCGAACAAGAGAACCCGCTATCGTAACAAAAAACGAGCCCCAGACACTACCCTATCTTATACGTAACAAATCTACCCCACGCTTCCCACGTCATATCCAACATCCTCCCTCGGTTCGTAATCCACAAGTAACTCATAATCTTGACTTCTTCAAACACATTCCAGACCACCACCGCCTTTTGATTATGAATGAGATCGTTCCTCGCCTTCCATAAGCTCTAAAAAGTCGTAACCACCACCGGCTTTTGATTAACCGTTTTCTAATACCCAGGTATATAAATATCTTCTTTTTTTTAACAGCAATCACTTTATATATATATATATATATATATAAGAGTCAGTCAGAAACTGGGATACAAAACACCAGAAAATAAGAAATCACAACATACTTACTACATCAAAATTAACCAAATCTTCCCACGACACCACATTTAATCTGGACCTATTGCTAATCCAAATGAAGGCTTCCTCTTTTATTTGTTCCACCGTTCTCGAAATAAGGATGAACTGGTCTTCAAACACCTTAACATTTCTAGCGAGCCATATTTTCCAAGTCGTAGCCATCATGACAAAAATGACAATCTTCTTCCACTTTTTCGAACCAGGATACGTTTTTAGAAAGTTAACCAACCCGGCAAGAGAAACAATACCAATCGGCCATGAAATCTTCATCCAAGCTAATATGTTCCATCAAATCGTGTTAGCCCAAATACAATTATATGTCGCATGATCAGTGTCCTCTTTATAGCCACATCTAGGACACGACACATCCGAAAGAGTTACCCCATGTCTGCTCAGCTCCACCTTCGTAGTTATCCTGCCGGTCAGCGCCCTCCATACAAAATAATTGCTCTTTAATGTAGCCCAAGAGTTCCAGCATAATTTCTCCTCAATCGCTTGCCTATTAGAAGCAGCTAAGATCTCTTTTCAGGCTCCTTTAATAGAGAAATTGGATCCCTCGTTATTGGTCCAAACACAAACATCTTTACCCCCTTGAAAACAGAATTGTTGCAGCTGACCCAATAGTGCATTCAGCTGATTCCTTTCTATATCCGACTAAAGTTCCTTTGTCCACTCCAATCGCCAACCGTTAACCAAACCTCGATTGTCCACCAAAGATGTAACTAAAACATTCTTATCAACTGCACATTTGAACAAATCAGGGAATGCAACCCTCAATGGTTCACTAAGAAGCCAACAATCTTTCCAGAAGTGAGTTTTGGTACCATCACCCATGGGCACCTTTAGTTTGTCGTTAATAATAATACTGAGTTTGAAAAAAAAATAACCTTCTATGCTACTAATATCTTTCTCCTAGGAGTATATTTTTTAACCGGAATAAGGCGTTTATCAGAACTAGTCTGATGAAGGGCCTTCACTACCGAAATGCACAGCTGCTTAGGCTCGTCTTTGAAACTCTATCACCACTTAGAAAGCATGGCGATATGGAACTCCTCAATCCCGCCAACCCCTAGACCTCCATACTCTTTAGGTTTCATAATTTTCTCCCACTTCAACCATCTATTTTTGCCTCTGCACCCCTTCTTACCCCAAACAAAGTCCTTCCTCATACTCTCCAAAGTATTAATGATCGCCTTAGGCACATGAAATAAAGATAAAAAGTAAGAGGAAGGCTCCCTAACATTGCTTTATGCAAAGTAACCAGACCAGCAAAACATAACAGCCTAGCTTTCCAAGTCGACAGTCTTTCATGAAACTTACTGACCACCAGACGCCAAAATTTAACCCTTTTCACATTAGCTCCAATCGGCATCCCAAGATTAGTAAATGGTAACGAGCCAGCCTTACAACATAATATTCTAGCGAAACTTGTGACCTTATGGTCCTCCACCGTCACACCATATAGACGACATTTACCAAGATTAACCTTGAGACCGATACAAGATAAAGCCATCGAAGGAACCTATCAAGGCTGATCACGTTGTGCTTGGACCATTCGCCCATAAATATAACATCGTCCTCGTAACAAAGATGAGATAACAACGGCCCCCCATGAAACTAACCTAACGAAGTCTTTCTATTCATAAACATAATAGCCACCTCCATAGCCTAGATAAAGAGAAAAGGTGAGATAGGGTCACCTTGTCTCAATCTTCTCTTATAAGGAAACTCCTTAGTTGGAGACCTGTTAACTAACACAGAACCTTTTCCCAAAGATAAATGTAACATCACTAATTTTTTTTTTAATAAAAAAATGATTGTTTTTAGATATATGTTTTAAACACCTTAAACTAATAATTATTTAATAAAACGTTGCATTCTAGTACGTTCTAAAAATATTTCGTGACATTTTCGGATTCATATAATGATATTATGAAGTTATTTTAATAATATTATAGTGTTTTAATTACAAAAAAAAGGCATTGACCAGGACTCGAACTCGGGTTGTCCATGGCCGAGCCAATGTGCACAAACACTCCAACCAGCTGAGCTACAACATGTTTTCTGTATGTTACCCAACACAAATTAAACTTAAGTTCACTTTATAATCTTATCAGTTGACTTTGGAAAGTCAACACCCATATCAATATCCATTCAATTAAGCTTTGAATCCCACGTTTTTCTAATACCGAGTCTTAGGAGTATTGTTAACAGATAGTTCAGCTTTATCCCCACATGAATTCCGATAAAAATACACCAGAAACCCTTTAGTTACGCATAAAGATCGAACCTTCAAATTCAAATCTAAAAATCGTTCAATCCTTGTGTTTTAGTATAAATTGAACCCATAACCTACACCTAAAATCACCGACTAAACCACCCACAAACACAATTCGCCTGTTAAGTCCACCAGATTCACGTATTAGAAGTCCGGTTGACCTTCTCTTTGGTCCACACAATCGAGCCTTTAAACATTCTGTAAGTTTAATTATAATTATGGGTTTTATTTGTTTCGTGTCATAGATCAAAAGCCCTATGGTTAATTGCGTTATTGATCGTTGGTTTGATTTATTAGATACTCTAGGGTTCATACGATCTAGTTTGGGGAGGATGACAACTGATCGCAAATGTTTAAAAGTATTGCAGATACAAGACTGAACAACCATCAGATGGTTATGTTGTTTGTTATTAACTCAGTGGCCTTGGGTTTGATCCCCGTCACAACGTTTTATTTTTGATAATTATGATTTGATCCAAAGAAAAACATATATAACTAACTGACACCAAGAAATCATGTTCTCAGGGTCTAGACCAGTTGGTCAGGCTTGTGATTTTAAAACCATTGAACCGGCCAGACTCGGGTTCGAGTCCTGGCACAAGCAATCATTTTTTTTTAGTTTCCTTTTTATACATATATTTTCTATATTATTTTAAAAATAGATATTAAATACTAAAGTGTCTTAAAAAATCTATAAAAATTATTTTATGTTAATCTAATAACAAAGTTTATTGTACAATTTTTAGTTTTTCAAAAATCGTTTATTTAATATATAATATAAATATTACAAGTTTATTCAATTATAATTTTAAAATTCTATAAATATATCTAAACGACTTTATAAAATCCCACAAAAATTATTTTAAACTTGTAGATCAGTAAGTATTTTAAAAATATAATAGGTTCCAGAAAAACCATTTATTTAATATTTTTAATTAATTTTTGTTATTTTAGTCATAAATAAATCATAATAAATTCATTTTTCAATAATTTTATTCCAAAATTTTAGATAAATTATTTTTGTTCATTTAGAACAGAAATATAAATTTTAATTTGAAATTTCATTAATTTTAATATTTTTAGATATTAAAATTATATTTTTGACAAATAGAAATAAATACACTAAATATTCAATTTTTGAGAAAATAATTTTATAAAATTTATTTTCATATTTAATCTCTTATAATATGACCATTCTTAATAAAATATCTACAAATAGCCTCTTATTTAATTATTTTCCTAATTTTCCTTTATTTATTAACTATTTATCTAATTAACGATTAATCAATTATCAATCCCCAAATTAGGAACCCTAGAAACACTTGTAGACTATAAAACTTAGACTTTTAAGTTTTCCCAGTACTCAATTATTGCTTTATAAATAGGGTGATATTTGGACACAAGAGCCATAATTATTCTATATCAAGGGACTCAATTCTAGCAATAAGGTGAGTTTACATAGCCCCTTTTTATATTTTACATTTTGGGGTGAAACATGTTTAAACATTTTATACACTATCATTGTTGAAACATGTGATTCAATTATAAACATTTTATACACTATCATTTACTCATTCTATCATTTGACTGTAACAAAAAGACACGGTACAATCATTAACAATGATCAAGCCGCCTGTTTAGATTATAGCGCTATAGGTCTGACAAACCCATCCCCCCGCATAAATTCAGGGATGATCGATAACAGTTACACTTTTACTAACTTGCGAGTTAGGTCTCAGTCGACACAAGGTTTGGTTGTACAAAAGACGCATTGTTACATGTCGGACTCATATTCTTACATTACTCATTATTATACTTCAACTATGATTGCTATACAACATATTGTTTTCAATTATATGCAAAACCTATGTATTCTCACCAACTATTTATAGTTGACCCCCCCAATCTTTCCAACTCAACATGTTTCAGGTTTTACTTGCTATTGGAAGTTGTACAATTCTTGGATCACATAGGAGCTTTGGACCTAGTTTATTTAAATCAAGTTTATGTATTGAATTGTATGACAAATTGTAAATTGTTTAGTAATATTCAACTTCCATTTAGTACCATGAGCTATTGAACAATCATCCATACGTGACACCTCGCTGTTTCCGCCATCGGTTGGGGTGTTACAATAAACATCCTTTTATCCACCCAATCCACCTCTGATGGAAGCCCATAAAATCCAACATTTTGAATAAAAATTTCCAGTTCAAAGAGTCATATGCGCGTTGGAAAATGACTTGAAATATCAACAACTTCACCTTGTTCTTCTTCGCCCAAGAGATAGTATCGCTAACAATCAAAGGGTTATCGAGAATGTCCTTCTGCCAACAAAGGCCGTATGAGTAGGGCTGATCAGGCCATCCAAAACAGCCTTTAATTTGTTTGACAGAATTTTAGCCAGAATTTTGTACATCGAACTTACCAGGGAGATTGGTCTGCAGTCTGCAATATCTTGTGGGTCACCATTCTTAGGGATCAATGCCACAAAGGAGGCGATGCAGCCAACACTTATACTCCGAGACTCATAGAAATCGTCTAGCATTTTTTTTCATAATTTGCCCTAAAAGACTCCAATACTTCTTAAAGAATTTTAGAGTAAATCCGTCCTGGCCTGGCGATTTGCCTTCGTCGCAATCCTTAACAGCAGCCCATATTTGATCCGAATAAAATTCCAGGTGGATCATGCAAAGTATCAAGACATGAGAAAGAGGAAGATCGAAGAACAAAACAGAATCAAACAACGCAGTGGAGGCAGAAGGCAGGAGCAGGATGGCAATATGTAGTTAGCAAGAGGGAGGAAGCAAAGGAGAAAAGGTTCAGTAAGAGAGAGGAACGGCTTAGAAACACCACCTCTTTCTTTGCTTCAAATATCCCTGAAGGTTGCATGTCGGATAGACTGTGGAATGTTTTCCGGCATTTTAACAATTTGCAGGATGTTTTTTTGCCTGCCAAAAGAGACGGGGCCAGAAATAAGCTTGGTTTCTATAGTTTTCTAGAGTTAATAATGTGGAAGAGTGGTTGAACATAATAAAGGAGGTAAGGATGGAAATATGGTGCAGTCATCGCATCAATGGGGCTAAATTTAGTAGGGATGGAAGGAAAGTTGAGAACATTAACTTGGTGGAGAGAAGATCGGTCTTTTCTAGACTTGAGACTCACGATAGGAGCAAAGCAGTGAATCGGGAGCCCATTGGTGCCCATCCGTTGGATGCTGGGAAGCCTTCTATGGACTTCCCTACGGCCAGGTGCTTTAAAGAAACCCTTAAAAATAAGAAGGATGACGAAAATTTATGTTCTGGGATCAAGTTGCCTCCTTTGAGTATTGATGCTCGAAGAAAATGGGGAGATGTCTCTCTTATAGGGGAGCTACTGAAAGAGATCGAATTCCTGGATGAGCTGAAGGTGTTTAAGCTAGAGGCTAAGCAATGGGAATTCCAGTTGAGAATTATAGGGGGTTTGAAGGTGTTACTTACCTTCATTAGTAAGGAAGAAGCTAATGACTTCCTTTAGAACAATTTTGACATGTGGTCCAGGCATTTTTCCAGGCTCTATGTTTGGGATGATGGATTGAACTCGTTTGATAGGGTAGCTTGGATCGAAGTTACAGGTGTTCCGCTTTGTTTATGGGATAGATATGTTTTCAACCAGATAGGTGAAAGGTCTAGTAGGCTAATTATTAAGTCTCAAGCTTCCATAGATGATGTGGATTTATCGTCTAATATAATGGAGGTGGTGGTTCAGTCTGGTAACAAAATTTCATCAAAAGTTAAACTCTCTTGGCTAGACCAGATTTGTAGTGTTTGGGTCGAAGAGGTTGATCAGTATGGGTTTAAGCTTTTTGTTTAGACTTTTATCATGTGGAATTGATGTAAAATTTGATCATTTTGTTAAATTTCATTGCTTATTCATTTTTCATTTTGTAAGAAAATGACCTTCATTTTTCAAATCGATTTTCTTTCTTCCAGATTTTACCGCTGGAAAGTCAAATTGACTTCCAAAAGTCATAGATTGTCCATGAACTAGGCAGATTTTCATTTTGTTTCCTTATTAGTTCTAGATTTTCCATTTATTCCCAAATTAATTTTGACTTTAGCTTGTTAGATTTGTCCAAGTTAACTGGGATTTATCACTTTTCTTTCATATTTTTGTGATTAGTTGTTTGTTCCCCCTTTAAGTTAGTTTTACTAACTTCAAATGTAATTTCTCTTTCTCATGTTTTTCTTTCCCCCCTTTTTAAAAAAACATAAATATATAAAACATAAATATAATACATACTAAAAAATATAAACAACTAAAACAAACAAAACAATCAACACCTTTTCTAGTCTTCTTCTTCCACAATGAGCATGTCATACATGATGGTCTTACGTCCTTTGTGAGTCAGGCCATCAGGGTCCCAGATGTGATGTTGGCCTAGTTTACCATTGGTATTCTGGTGAATCCCCTTGGGATACCGCCAAAGTTTAGTTTACTTGTGATAATCTTTGTTACAAATCTGGGATACATCAGGAACTTTGTCATGGTGTAGACGTTCTCATTCATGTCCTTCAAAAGATAGTATGAGTAGTTGTACGGTTCTCCCCATACTAAGAATGAATGACTTCCTAAATTCTCAGAGAAATCTGGTTGAAGTTGGCTATTTTTCTACTGAAGCGGACACCAACCTCAGTAATCAAAAACGGCCAAGGCACAGTTAGGGTAATATTCTCCACATGTTCAGCTTTTTGGATACTTTTGTATCCCATTAGCTTGAAGGTTTTGGCAACAGTGTCTATGTGGGCTCTTAGGGTGTTCCAGACATCATTGAGGCGAAGAGCACTCCGGATGGTATGCTCATTCACTACTATCCTGACTCTCAGGACAATAGCCTCAAGCACAGTGTTTCTGAGGTCATCATTGACCAAAGTCATTGTGTTCTAGAACTACTGAAGGATCTCAGCATACACATCAATGTGTACACTGGTAGCAAATCCAATGGGGCTCTTCAAGAGGAAGGCCAACATTGGAGCGCACAACGTGAACTCTCTGTCCTAGTTGGTCCTTACTCTGAGGTTGTGAGTAGGAGGCATCTCTATGCCATCTTTGGTAAAAAAAAAAAAAAAAAAGTTAGGGTTTTGTTTTGGAGAAGATGAAGAAGTACAAAGAATTTTGCAATTAAAGTAATCCAAACTGTGGGTATATTGATGCACAATCCACTTGTGGCACAATCCAATTTGTCCGATTAATACCTAAAGAAGAAATTAAGAAAAACAGATATAAATGAAATTAAACTTATATGTTATAACTATATATATTTACGTGCATGCATGCATGGTTCATGAGTCACTTTTCTCTCTCCTAGATATCTGTGATGGTTTAGAAGTTTCCATTCCAGATTTCTGGGATGTGTCTAACAGTTCACCAGAATTCTCATTGTTATCTGAGATTTTTGTTTTAGATTCTGGCTTTTCATTTAACATAACTGTTTCAGTTTTTAGATGTTCACGTGAGATTTCTTCTCTAGATTTTTCTATTTATGTGTCATCTAAAATTGACACATTGATTTCAAGTTTAGATTCTGATATTTTCATATTAGAGCCTTGAGTTAAATCCATGTTTAGCATAGCCAACTTTCTTATGATATAGGTGTAATGTTTTTCATCCAATGGTTTGGTGAAAATATCAGCAAATTGTTCAGCTGTGGGAACAAAATACATTTCTATATCACTTTTCTCTACATGGTCTTTTATGAAATGATACCTGACATCTATGTGCTTGGTCTTTGAATGTTGAACTGGATTAATGTTATGGCTATTGCACTTTTGGAATCACATAGAATTGGTGTTTTTGCAATGTTTGATCCATAGTCTTTCAGTTGGATTTGCATCCATATCACTTGTGAACAACATCTTGTTGTTGCTACATACCGTGCTTCATCTGTGGATGTTGATACACAATTTTGTTTCTTTGATGCCTAACACACTAGTTTTTCTCCCAGCATTTCACAACTTCCGGGTGTACTTTTCCTGTCCAGTTTACAGCCTGCATGATCTGGAGTTCCTTGCAAATAGTAGAACACTCTCTTTACAGCAGTTAGATGAAGTTCCTTTAGGATACATTGATATCTTGCAAGGGAGCATGTTGCAAACATAATATCTAGTCTACTTGCAGTGAGATATAGAAGAGATCCAATCATCCCTTTATATTTCTGAATGTCCCCTGAAATTCCATCTGGATTAGATCCCGATGTGGAACCAGTTGCCATAGGTGTTTTGGATGAACTAATTTTTTTCTAGAAGGTATTTCTTTAAAATTGTTTTGACATATTTAGATTGACAAAGAAATATTCCTTCTGGAGTTTTTTTACTTGTAAGCCTAATAAAAAGTTTAATTCACCCATCATACACATTTCAAAATGGCTGGTCATCAGTTTTTCAAATTTGTTGACCCAAAAACTATGTCATCTACATAGATTTGTATCAAAATTATACGACCTTTGTGAGTTTTTGTGAAAATTTTTGTATCAATGGTTCCTTTTATGAAACCGGATTCCAACAAGAATTTGGGCAAGGTTTCATACCAAGCTCTAGGAGCTTGTTTCAAGCCATACAAGGCTTTGTTCAGTTTATAGACATGTTTTGGAAAGCTAGGACCTACAAACCTTTATGGTTGTTTAACATAAACTTCTTGTTTAATCTTGCCATTTAGAAATGCTCATTTCACATCCATTTGGTAACCTTTGAAGTTTTTGTGAGCAACATAGGCAAGAAAGATTCTCACAGCCTCTAATCTGGCCACTAGAGCAAATGTTTCATCAAAGTCAATTCCTTCTTTTTTACTATAACACTTCACCACAAATTTGGCTTTGTTTCTTGTGTTAACACATTGTTCATCTGATTTGTTTCTAAAGACCCATTTTGTACCAATTACAGATTTTTCCTTTGGTCTTGGAACCAAGGTCCAGACTTTGCTCTTTTCAAACTGATCTAGTTCTTCCTGCATAGCATATATCCACTTTGGATCTTGCGAAGCTTCAAGCATAGATTTTGGTTCTATAAAGCTTAGAAAACCTACACACAGACATTCATTAGTAGTTGCATCCTTTGTTTGTATCCCTTTTTGTGGATCACCTATTATATTTTCAGGTAAATGGTCTTTGGTCCACCTCATGTTGTGAAAAGGGTTAATATTATTAATGTCTGTTGATTCATTCTGTTGTTCCCACTGACTTTGTGCATTATCTGGAATTATTTTTTTTGATTTAGATTTTCAGTGTTAATTCTAGATGTTTCACCAATCTCAGTCCTACTCAGGTTGTTTTCAGAATTTTAACTTCATTTAGGCCTTTGAATTTACTTTCCCAATGACATCCTAGAAATTCTTCACATAGTTCATTTAACGTTTGTTCTATATTATCTGGAACTTTGAAAAATTTACTGTTTTCAGATTTTGAGTTTTCTGGACTTAGTTTTAATGATAGATCATTTAAAGAAAAATAGATACTTTCTCTGATTGTTTTATAGCTTAAAATATAAACTCTGTAGGCTATTGATGCCAAGAGTATCCCAGAAATACTCCCTTTTCAGGGTGTTTGTCAAATTTCTCTATACTTTAAAAATCATTGAAGATGTAGTATGTACATCCAAAAATATGTAAACATTTGACACTTGGAAGTCTATTGAAAAGTATTTGTTGAAATCTTTTGTTTATTATAGTCCCGTTTTGAGTGAAGCAGGCATTGGAAATAGCCTCGGCCTATAAATACGTTGGCGGATTTGAAAAAGCCAGCATAGTTCTTGCAGCTTCAACAAGAGTTATGTTCCTTCTCTCTACAACTCCATTTTGTTGTGGAGTTCTAGAAGCTGAGAAATCATGTAAAATTCCTTTTCTTATCAGAAATGTTTCCAATTTTGGAATTTTTAAATTTAGTTCCATTATCACTTCTAATTCTTCTGACTTTCAGTTTCAAGTGATTTTGAATTTTTTCTGATAAATTTTATTATCAATTCTGGAGTTTCACTTTTGTGTTCTCAAAAAGTCAACCCATCTGTACCTTGAATCATCAACAATGACAAGTATGTATTTCTTACCTGCCATGTTTTCCTTAGTGATTGGTCCACAGAAATCCATATGAAGTAGTTCCAAAGGTTGTGTTGTTGAGGATCCAGATAATGATTTATGTGAGCTTCTTCTTGATTTTCCCATTTGATAGGCTACACATATGTTTTCCTTTTTAAATTTAATGACAGGGAGGCATTTTACTAGCTTTTTTATGGCAAGGATGTTTATAGTTTTGAAATTTACATGGGCAAGTTTCCTATGCCATATCCAGTTATCACTTGAAGTTTGAGAAAACAAACACAATGGTTCTTCTCCCAGTTCTTTATTAAAATCAAAGTAATAAATGGATTTTCTAATTCTCTCTCCAGGCAAGTATACCACATTAGCTAAAATCCCTATTACATCACATTTATCATGCTAGAAAATTTTTTTAAAACCTAATCACCAAATTGTCTACAACTTAATAGATTATATTTTAATCCTTCAACATATGAGACTTTTTCTATTGTTAGAGGTCCAACAGTAATATTTTCATAACCTAAGGTCCTACCTTTTATTCCGTTTCCAAGTTGACCATTTGACCAACTCTGGCTACATACCTAGTTAATAAGCTCCTATTTCTTGTCATGTGCTTGGATCTTCCAGAATCATTATACCAGATCTGGGGCACATGAAGCTCCTGCAATGTTAAGAGTTAGAGATTCTTTGGTACCCATCTCTTGCTGGGCACTAATTTGAAATACAGTTTCTTAACATTAATTTTATTGTCCTTGTATGTTTTTCTGGTGATTTATGTTTGGATTACTTTTAGAACATCAACACATACGCAACAATTAATATCAGATATATGATATTGTATTCCAATGTTCTGGAATATCTTGATCCAATTTGAATAAATCAACACTTGATTATATTTTCCTTATTTTATCTGGTTTAGTTAAATGTTTCTTTTCAGTTCTAGATATTTCTTCTTTTGCTTTTATGAAAACAGTTTTTGAGTTTGAGATTGTCCCTTTTACAAATCCCAGGGCTTAGCCTCAATGTAGTCAATGAACTCTTTTGCTTTTTGAAAACATTTAAGTTTTCATTATCAAAATTATGAATAGGGATTGTTACCTGTGAATCTGGAGTTTCATCCTCAGATTCATTATTAGCTGCCATGAGACAAAAGTTAGCCATCTCCTGTTCATCATTTGATGAATCATCTGATAGCCATGTATCTTCTCCAACTAGTCCTATTTGTTGCTTCTTTGCTTCTTCAAGCTTTCTATCTCAGTAAGCAACATCTCTCAGCTACTTGCTCTTGCACTCATTTGAGTAGTGACCCTTTCTGTTTGCATCTAAAATAAGTCATGTCAGCCTTTTCTACTTTCCTTTCCTTAGATCTATCTACCTTACCTTTGAATGTTTGGTTTCCTGACATTCTTTGTTCAAAGGTTTTGGTAAGAAGTGCAATCTCTTCTGTGAAGATCAAATAGTCTGATCTGGGATCATATGCTTCTATTTCACTGGATATTGGAATGGTTTTGTGAGGAGCTAGATTATGGTTTCTGGGTTGAGTAATATAATGCCATTTGACCACCCTTGTGACCAAAATTTTTAAATATGTCCTCTTCTCTAGGGATAAGAATGCTATAGAGATCATGGAGGTTCAGATTATCTAGCTCTAAGGCTGAGGCTAGGTCATGGTTCGTGTTCTCCATTCTCTGGGTAAAGCTCCTAAGAACTTAATATTCTTTTCATCATTTGACTTTGTTATCACATATTTCTTTAACTCATTCAAGATTTTTGAAAATCTATTGTAAGTTTCAGATAAATTTTCATTTTGAAGTCTTTTGAAATATTCAAAGCTAGAAACAAAGTTTGTTCTATTATTTCTTCTCAACTTCTCTCCTCCTTCACACAAATTTTCCAACTGATCCCATATTTCCTTTACATATGAACAAGCATCTACATGAGAAAATATGTCATTTAGAAGAGCCAAGATCACTAAAGATTTGGCTTTTTCATCTATAGCTATCGCTTCCTTGTCCTCATCTCCCATAATTCCTTATCTTTGGGGACAAGAGAGGCAGGAATCACTGGTGTTCTATCAGTTGCTGGAACTTTTGGAATTTCAGTCATGGAATGTATGGTCCGCTCACAATGGATTGGTACAGACGATGATCATGTTCATTTAAGAAGTTGATCATCCTGACCTTCCATTGAAAGCTTGCCATTTGTCAAAAGTAGTATTTAAGATACTTGGTTAAAACGTTTAAGATTTGAGCTTAAATGGTCTTTTAACTGATTAGGATCTTTTTGAAAATAACTTATTCAAGCTACTCTGATACCAAGTGTTGGTCCTAGAAGTATCAGCCTCACTTTTAATCAAATGGCAATGTGATTTTCAACAATATATAAATAATATGTGGAATAAAAAATTAAACTTTCAGAAACAATAGAACACGGGATTTTTTAAGAAGTTTTGAGTTTATGTATCGATCACCTTGTAACAAGGATCTCGATTTAACTTTACAAAAGAATTCTTACGGCTTGGTGTAAAAGTGGTGTGGAGTATGTATGAAAGATATATCTAAGACTCGACTATATTTGCTTTGTATATCACACACTTTCACATTCACACTTGGCACTCTTTCTCTACGTATGATGTCTTCTATTTATAGAGAAGGGTTGACATAAGTTGATCAATAAACACTTATTTATATTCAACTTGTACTCTCTAGAGGATAACGGGCTGAAGAAAATATGCATGAATGATGGGGGTCAAGTTGCATGCATTTTAACTTCCCCACTTGTCAAGATTCCAGATTTCTTTCTAGAAATCTGATGCCTTTATCTGGGATTGGTGTACTTAATCTGTTTCACAGTCTGTCCCAAAATCCGGTTCCTTCATTCCAAATTCCAGTCTTCTTTCCCAGATTTCATCAGATATGAGTTTTACTTGTCTTCAATTGTCTAATTCTTCAAAGAGATCTTATTGTTGGTTTAGAAAAGAAATGTGTTGACGAGCTTATGGAGATTGATATGGTTTTAATATTTATTGATTATAACTAATATTTGTTCTCCTTATTAGAGCTTTTTTTGTTAAGTATTATAGTCTTTATTTCTAATTTTGTGCAGCCAATGTGTTGTGTTGTAGTTGCAACAATTAAAATTCTGCAAGAAGGCTATGGTTAGTTTTATGATGCGTGTCCCAGATGTTTTAGCAAGGTGATTACTAAATCAGAATTCTTACAGCTTCATGAAAATGTTACTGAAGAAACTCTCAAATTGCTTGTTTTTGCTCTGTTTTGTTCGAAGTGTGAATGTCATTGTACCTCCATTACTACAATGTACTTAGATCTAATTAAGTACAATTTGTTTTTTATATAAGCTGGTTGCTTTTTATGAAGCTGTATGTATGTTTTTAGATAATCTTTTCGTCTATGTGTTTCAGGTTCAAGGTGCATGTCAGGTTCAGGATGAGACTGGTAGTGTATCCTTTGTGATGTTTGACCGAGATGTTATGAGAGTTGTCAGATCATCCACAAGTCGTATAAGAGAAAGGCAGTTGAAGCTTGGTGATAGTGAAAGTTTGCCTCAAGAATTGTTTCGCTTACTTGATAAGACGTTGGTTTTTAAAATTGATGTTTCTGAATATAATCTTACAAACGACTACAATGTCTACACAGTCATGAAAATATGTGATAATCCAGTCGTAATTTTTGAGTTAATTGTTGTTCATAGTAATGGATATTGTAATGTTGAGGAGGTATTAAATTAAACGAATTTTTAGGAATTGCTTATTATCTTTTACCTTTGAATGTTGTCTTAACAGTTTAGGTTGTATGTTTGGTTTGTATGTACAATGTTTAGGGCAGCTAAGCAGAATGTGAGGAAGCTGATTGTACTATAACTCCCAATGGAAAAAGAGTTTTTGAAGATTCTGATAAACTAAATGTTGGTGATTTATCCTCTTCATGCAAAGGACCCCGGAAGGAGCGATCTAAGCTTAAGAGTTTTCAACTTTTTGATTTTTAAATTTCAATTTAGTAGACAACAATTTATTTCTAATAATATTATGATGATTGTATTATAGTTGGTTGTATAATTGTTCGAATGGAACTACATTATCAAACATAACTGGTGCTAATTAATATTATCGTGGCTATAACAGATGCTACTTAGTATCATCAGAAATATAACAGATGGTATAAAAATAGATCATATATTCATTCTCAGTCAATAGCAGCAGAAATATAGCAGATGCTATTTAAACAGATGTTATATTTAATTGTCAGTCTTTACAAACTGTTGTTATCAGCCTCTTCCTTTTCTGTTCTTGATTCTGATGGATTGCTTTGCCCGATCATTTCCCCGAATCTGCCTGTCATAAT
Source organism: Ambrosia x helenae (assembly GCA_030844895.1). Taxonomy (NCBI): domain Eukaryota; kingdom Viridiplantae; phylum Streptophyta; class Magnoliopsida; order Asterales; family Asteraceae; genus Ambrosia; species Ambrosia x helenae. The sequence goes on along the minus strand of JAUTDX010003177.1, from coordinate 5,375 downwards.
ATCATCTATTGAGAACAGAGTTTTTTGTTTTTTGTTGTTTCGAGCTGGTTGGTCACCATCATTATAATTTGGCTTTCTTTGTAGAGTTGGATCAACTTTTCTTCGTTCCTGTAGCTTTTTGTAGCAATCTATGAGTTCATATTCCTTCCAAAGACGAATTTGTGTCATCTTTCCCAAACCAGCAGCCACCAGCTCCTTTCTTATTATTTTTAACTTTTCCCTTCTTTCAGTGTCTGTTTCTTTTCCCTTCTTCCACTTTGGTGGACTTTGTTTGCGATTAGGTTCTTTAGCCATCTCTTTAATTCTGTTAAGTTCACTCTCCAGTTGCTTAGAATCCCAATCAGCAAATTGACTTCTCTTGGCTATGTAAGTTTTGGTTTTCATTATCTGATTAAGATATCCTTCTCTCAAATGTTTTCTATATCAGAGTCAGGTTGGCTATTAGACACTGTCTTCGACAGGTTACTTGAGTATTCTTCTAAAATTCTTACTTTGCTATATAAATCCTGTAAAATTAGTGATGCTTCCCTGTCAGTTTTTCCAACACTTTTCTGCTTTGAAAGCATGTCAGCCTGTTCTTCTTTCAACTCCAAATACTTCTTAATATTATGTGGCTTTTCAAAACCTTCAAGAGACTTCAAGGACAGTGACAATGGATCACGTGTTGAGTAGAAAGAGTCTATCTTAGGTTTTATTGCTTCTAAGTCAAGGACAAGATCTGAAAGTCCTTCTGGTGTTCTGAAAATAGATGTTTCATCTGTCGTGGTAACATTAGTTTGCACATTTTGGACTTGGATAGATGTTGTTTGGATTGTTGTTTTGTCTGGTATTTTTGTGGTTTCTTGAGCATGTGTTCTTTGTACTTTTCTTCTGTTTGAGGAGCCTATATCCTCGTCTTGCATTTGCTGCTCTTTTCTTTTTTTAATCAATGCGACAGCATTTGCTTCTCGCTCCTATTTCGCCTTCAACTTAAGTAACAGCTCTTTCTTTGCCTTTTGGTTTGCACTTTCATCAACTCTCTTACCTAAAGACAGTGTAGATTGATCTTCAACAGTTGTAATGACTGGAACAGATCCTGGATTATCAGCTGTTTGCACATTAGTAGTTTTTGGTGTCTTTGGTTGTGCTTCCTTCTCAGGTGGCAGGTTTATTAATTTATGTTGTGTTTTGTTCTTCTTTTCAGCTTCATTATCATTTCTTCATCTTGCTCATAAATTGTTGTTGGGACAGAGCCAGAGGTCTTTAGTAGATGGTTTTTGATGGCTTTGATGTCAGCTTGAGTATCTTTGTATCTAGCATCCACCATGTTTCTTATCAATGCCATGTGTGATTTATGATTAAGGTCAGCCATTTGTTTGTGAGTTTGGATAATTCGGACGACGTATTCCCATATCTACTTGCAATAGATGCTGGTGTCCCATTGTATAATTCAATCAATTCTTCCATTGAAGATTCAAGTTTGCTGACTCTTTCCGTCAATTCTTGATTTTCCAAGTCATCAGATTCAATAATAGGATTATCAGAAATCATACCAGATGTGGTTATGGTATTTGTTTCAATCAGGTCAGTTGAGTCACTGTCAAAGGAGGTGAATGCTTTTTTTTGTTGGTTTTTCGGACTTCCATCCGGTACAGAGTCCACAATTATAGTGTCAACAGTTGCTACCATTGCAGTTTCAGTTTCTTTTGGTTGTGCATTCTCAGTTGTAGGAATTGGAGAGGAATGGTATCTGTCTGAGTTTCTGATACAGCTTGAAACAAGGGTTCAAAACCAGTTGCAATTGTAGAAGTAGGCTGTGTAACAGATGGTTGTGGTTTTGTTTGCAACAGTTGTTTTGATTCTTTTTGGCGGTTTGGATTTAGCTTTATTTCTTGACTTACCTCTTGTGTTTTCTACACCAGTTGTTGTAGTCTCTTGGACAGCAGTAGTAGTAGTAGTTGTTTCAGAAACAGGTGTTGCAACGACAAATGTTGAAACTTCACTTTGTTTGCTTTTAAATTACAACATTTTTGTTAAAGTTTTATCTGACAAGCTTTTAATTTTCTTTGGTTCACCTTTTTTAAAATTCTCTTCAGCCAAAAGGTTTTTCAAATAGAAACTTATCAGTCTGGGATACAGTAGGAATGACAATTGCGAATTATATCTGAGAATACAGCCTTGGATAAATTGTAATCATTGTTTGTTAAAATTACATAACCAAGATATTGTATGTTCAAAGGTATTTCATTAAAAGAAGTTGTCTTTGCGGATAGACAAATAAGAAGGGTATGGAAGAAAAACTTCATTGGTGGGGGAAATCGGGTTTCATTATTGTCGCCCCAGTCGTTGTTCCTGCATACCCTCTTTTAGTGAACTCTTCGTTGAGTTCATCTTTCAAAAAAGAGACTTTACCTTGCAATTCGTTTATTGAGAATGTTGTGGAGATGGATTCTTCGGTGATACTGAATATCTGTATCTCCAATATTCGAAACAATCTTTTTTTCTTTATCTAAAAGTTTCGTGTTCAACCAGAATTCTTGTAGAGTTTCGACATATATTGGAGCGTCAGCGGTGAGAATGGGTAGGTATTTAGAATTTGTGAGAATATCGATTATTGAGTGAAATAGTGTGTTACGTTCTGTTTTAACCAAGTATGGTAGATTGTTATGAGGGATTTTTAATTGAAGATCCATGTAGAAGATTGAAGAAGATAATGTGAAATCTATTTAGGGTGTGGAAGAGGGAAAACCGTGTTTATGTATTTAAAAGTCAATAAGACAGTGTTACGTTTATTTTTGAGGACAAAGGGAATGAAAAAGGGTTGCTGATATGGCAAAAAATATGTTTTTGTGTAAATGACGTGGCATATATCTGACCGAAAATTTTTTAAGTCAACATCTGTATCATATACCAACTCTGTTGTTTTATTATATTGTTGAACAGTCAATAGTTGTTTTTGAAACAGTGTCATACAGTAAAGGAAAGATACGTTTCAACTGTGGTTGATTTTTGGTCAAGCAGATGCTTATTTATATAAAAACGTATAAATATGAACCTTTATTAGTAATATTATGTTATTTATACAAATTATAAAATTAATCGAAAAAAATATTTATCATGTGATAATGTGTTGTAAATCTTTCTGTTGTTTATCTTATTAATTAGAAAATTCTAGGTATTTTATAAACCAATTTTCTAATAAAGATTTATGATGTTTAGGCTTAACTTTAGTTTATATGTTAATATATGTTTTAGGATTTTTTACATATTTCCCCCTGCTAAGCCTCCTAATTCATATTTACCCAGCCCTTAAAATCATTACATATTTCCCCCTCCCAGGGGGAAATATGTAATTGACTTGCTACTTGTGTATGCCTAAGAGGGGGAAATATGTAATTGACTTTTAAAGTTCGGTAAATATGTTTTTAAATACTATAAGTTTATGAAGTTAATTTGTCGTATATAATGTAATAATAATTATGTTTTACTTGATGTATATATATAATTCAACATATGTTCATTTTATTTCAGCAGATGTTCATGTTATTTCAACAGACTTATAAATATGCTTTATCAGATTTTCAGCCCAAAATATATTTAAAAATGATGTTTGGATTATCTGACAATATTACTTTATTATAATTATTATATTATTTAAATTTAATGGTTATTTTGTCTCTATAAAGTAGAAGAAATTGCAATTTGTTATCATATGTTTTTCCCTTAAGTCATTTTTACATTCTAAATGATTATTTCATTTGGCATTCATAATGATCTTATTTTCAAATGCAATCCAAACGCTTCTCAACAAAGTATTTCTAATAATTCGATGTTAGTGTTGAAGTTGGAATTGGTGTTCTCGGAAAATGCTTACATACAATCAATATGTATTTGCTGAAGAAGACTGGTGGTTATATAGGAAGCAAATCGGTCATAAACGTTGAATAACATGTTTTTCCCTCCTTCTTTTGTATTGAATTCTGAAAGGATTCTACCAAAGTATTTGCTGAAGAAGACCGGTGATTATATAGGAAAGAAATTGTCATAAACGTAGAATAGATCTATACTTTTCCTTCTTTGTTTTGAATTCTGGAAAGGATTCTACCAAAGTTAAAATTTTCATTTTACTTGTTTTTCGAATATTGTAAAATGTGTTACTTTGTACTCGATAATATAGTATTTTGTTCGTATATCTTTCAATATTAGTAGTCTTTGTGAATAGATGGTTATTTTCTTTCAATAAACTATAGAACTAGTTTAGGAGATGTACATTGTTAATTTGGTTAATATTTGTAAAATTACTCATTTGGAAATAATAGTTTCATTTGTTTATTTTTTTGTCTATTTTTTAATTTTTTTTATGTAAAAGATTATAAATTTAATGAAGTTGCAATGTTACATTAAAATATTATTCATTGTTTTTTTACTTTGCAGTATAATGTAATCATCGTGTTAAAGTTGAGTACATACAATTTGATGTGATGATACATCTATTTCAACAGATGATTATTTTAATGCCAACTTTAATGCAACAGAGTTTTTAGATATTCTTTAGCAGATGTTCAGATCAAAATACATTTAAAATGATTCTTTGGGTTTTCTGTCAACAGTATTTGATTATTATTATTATTTCCTTTTATTATTAATAGTATTTAATAATATATTTAAGAATGTGTCATTTGTATTTCATATCTTTTTTTCATAAACCATTTTGATATTCTAATTTTTGACTTCATATTCATAATAATGATATATTAATAATCGATTTTAGTTTGAAATCCATTCTAAAACTTCTCAAAGTATTTGTAATAATCAGATGTTACTTTTGAAGTTCAAATTACTTTTCTCAAAAAATCTTTACAAACAATCAATAATTTGATGTTAATGTTGAAATTATATAATACATTTAAAAATATAAAAATTTATATAATATTGAAATATCTTTTGCCGAATAATAATATATTAATAATGTTTGTAATAATTGTTCAATCTTTTGCCGCTCAAATTTAAATTTTGAAGTAAACGTTTAAGTTATATAGGAAAAAAACAACAAAATTGTGTTTGTTTTATTATTTTTAGGTAAATCATAACATATAGCTTCTCTTATAAGCTATATCTAAAAGTAAGTTAAATAAAATTATATAGAATAATCAATATTATTTAAATAATATAATTGTGTAGTATTTTCTAATTAAATTCAGTTTAGAATATTAACAGTGGTGAGTGAAAAAAATAATGATATCTTGAACATTGATCTCCAAAAAATAATAATCACGATTTTTATTGTTTGTGATTTTTCAAGTTCAGAAGTAGTTAATTTATTGTGTGTTGGCGTAAATTTTGTAAAAGCGTCTCTAATAACATCTATTGTTAGCATTCTTCAGTTTTTTAATATG